>NDGM011185386.1:0-31688 GCA_002564305.1 Octomys mimax
AAGAAGAAGAAGAAGAAGAAGAAGAAGAAGAAGAAGAAGAAGAAGAAGAAGAAGAAAAACCAAACCCCCAGCTTTGGGGGGGACTTGAAATGTCAAGAGCTGTTACCAGCTAAGACCCCCGGACTCTGGCTGTCCCTGCTGGTCCTGCGGAGGGACATGGCTCTGGGAGGGAGCTAGGATGAGGTCACGGGGACAGGGACAGTCCCTCAACAGCACAGGACCAACCCAGGACCCCGGGGCTCTTGTCTGAGAAGAGAAGAAAGAGGAGAGAAAGGAAGGAGGCCAGCACCCCACTCTTATGCAAAGGTCACCCCACCCGGCAGCCCCAGCAGCTGGCACCCAGGGGGCTGAGGCTAAGGCTGAGTCCTCAGAGAACGGAAACAAGGTGCAGCCTGGGCCTAGAAACCAGCTTCCTTGCAGCCAAGAGGAAAAGGGCTTGCCGTCAAGACAGCCCCACTGGCCGAGAGGAGGAGCCAGCAGCTTCTCAGGAAGGTCAAGGGCTGCCCCGCTCCAGGCTGCCTTCACCCCAGGCCTCGGGGTCCTCCAGGGCAGCTCTTCCTGGCACGGGTCCTCATAGCGCTGCTCTCACTGCCCTGGGCTCCGGGTGCTTGGTGGTGTGTGGTGCAGGAGGGGCGGGCTCCAGAAGGCCCCTTGGTCAGTGCAGTGCCGGTGAGAGGGCTGGAGGAAGCAAGGGGGTGTGTGAAGGTGCAGGCCTGGGGGCTGGCCTGGGCATGACCCAGAAAACAGCCAGAGTGGGGAGCCCTGGGGCTGTATGGGGGGAGGGCCCCCAGGGAAGGACCACGGTCAGAAGTGTCCATGGACTCACTGAGATGGACACTGGGGATCTGGCAAGGGGGGGTCCTGGAGTCACATGTGAGGGTGGGGCGAGCAGGTGGAAGCCAGTAGCAGGTGGCTTCTGAGGATCAGGGGCCGGCTCTGCTCCCCTGGAGTGGAGGGGGCACCTTGGCCCAGGGGATGCCCTTCTAGGGCTGCGTGGGCAGCAGGCTGATAAAAGGGGTGCTGGCAGGGGTGAGTGGAAGGAAAGAGAGGAAAGGAGGGAAGGCAAATAGGATAGGCAAGTAGGGGGGCAGATGGACAAATGGACAGGTGAGTGGGTGGATGGACATACATGGATGATGTGTGGATGTGTGTGAGTGGATGGATAGTTTGATGGGGGGGTGGATGGATGAACAGTCAGAGGTAGGCTGGGGAGGGTGGGCAGGTTGGGTGGGTGGATGGGGGATGATGGGGTGGGAGCAGGAAGGAAGCTCCAGGTGCTGACTACCAAGGAACAGACCAGACAGGAGGAGCCCTGGAGTCCGAGCTGAGGTTGGGGGAGCAGTGATCAGAGCCCTTGGCCGCAGGACGCCATCTGTACGGTGGGGTGAGCATGTGCCCACAGCACCTGGCCACAGGCCTTGGAGGCAGAAGGGCCTCATCCAGCACCACCTGCCTTACTGCCCCAAGGGAGCTCCTACCTTTGATGTGCTTGTCCTGGAACTCAGACAGGAAGCGCGTGATGCGGTCCGAGGGGATGGCGAAGGAGATGCCGGCTGTGACCTTGAGGGTGTTGATGCCGATGACCTCACCGTCCTTGGCAGAGCATGGGGGGATGGTCACTAGGGGCCCCAAGGTGTGCAGTCCGTGGTCCCCTTCCCATGCCCACACCCAAGGACGCCCTGACACTTACTGAGACGCCCCTGGGGTAGCCCCTGTTGTCCTGAAAGGGGTACTCTTAGGGTCACAGCTGCTCAGTGAGCCCTACCTTCCCTGCTACCCCAGGCCCCAGGGACTCCTTGCTCTCCCTGGAGGCAGTTTCTGGGGTGTTCAAGTCTCTGTCTCAGCCCCACCCTGGTGCCCTGCCTCAAAGAAACAGTCCGCACTAGAGCCAGCTGCTGGCTAGGAGGGAGGGGACGGCAGGCACCTGTCCTCCTGGATCTGGGAAATAGGTCAGGGCAGCCCTACAGTGCCCATGCCCACCCTGCCCATCACAGCCCTACACGAGGCTGGTGCTGCCCATCCCTGAGCTCACTCGGGAAGGAGCCCCTCCCAGCCTGGTGTGCACCCCGACCTGCACCCTGGCCCCAGCAGGGGCTCACAGCCTAGGGGAGCCTTGGAGGGGCTCTGGTGTCCTCCTGGGCCCCAAGGCTCTTGAGGTAGGAAGCCAGGCCAGCAGCTCTGGGCCCAGCCTCTGCCTGTTCCCCATCCCCACTGCCTGGGTGACACATAGCAGCTCCCGGTCCTGGCTTCCTGGGCGTAGGATGAAGCCTTGCCCTGCACGGGTGGCCCCAGGCCCATCTGGACATGGCCACCAGCCACCCCTGACTCCCAGCCTGGCTTCTGCAGTGATGGTGCCTTCCAGCACCTTGGTAGCCCCTGGTGCTCTGTGCCCTCCCCAGTGCCCCATTCCCCATCCTCCCTTGTGCACCTGCTGAGAGCCTCTGCCTCCAGGAAGCCCTCCCTGCCCATAGCAGCCTCCACCTCCAGGGTCCTTCTAGAACCATCTCACGCTGCCCATGTGGCTCTTGGGTATGTCCCCTTCTAGGACAATCTTTCCTGAGGCAAGGATGTCCCCTAACTGAACTTCCTGCTTTATTTGGGGAAAATCTCACCTGGGTGAGGAGCTGGACTTTGGGGCCAGAATGGGGGACAGTGACTAAGGAAGTGAACAGAGAGTGAGGACGCCCTCTAGTCTGTGCAGGGGAGCCCACAGCACAGCAGCCTGGACTGGTCCTCCCTGGTCCACTGCACTGCAGGCTCCGGCTGACCGCACTCCTCACAGAGCCCTCATTCCTGACAGCACCAGTGCACCGAGGAGCCCAGGCTGGACAAGCCCCCTACAGCCCCAGACGCTGAGCCTGCAGCCCTTAGGCCCATACTGGGGGTCCTGTCCCCTCTTTGAGGCTGTACCCATGTGACCAGTGAGGACACTCACCAGGTTCACCAGGGGCCCTCCGGAGTTCCCATACTGCAAACAGAAAATGGAGTGTCAGCCGTGTCCCTGGTCCGCAGCTCCAGCTCTAGCCAGGGACAAGATGGGCTGAGTCCCCCACCACAGCAAGAAAAGCAGAGTCCAGGGCATAGCATGAGGCCGGGGCCTGAGCTACGTGGGCCATGTGGCCAAGCCACATGCTTGGACACCTTTGCTACTGGGCAGTGCCCACCAGACACATGCAGATCAGAGCAGTGAGTTGCTGCAGACACAAAGATCATGTACCAGGATCCAGGCTGAGCCCTGTGAGGGCTCCGACAGAGACAGAACCCTGACCAGGGAGAAGCGAGCTGTGTGGGAAGACCTTTCCGGCCAGTGGACATTTTCAGTGATGGGCAGGTTCTGGGCACAAAGCCACCGTGAGGTTTGGGCTCGGCCAGCAGGGGACTCACATTGATGATGGCATCCGTCTGGATGTAATCCATGTCTGAGTCCCGAAGGCCCAGCTGCTTCCCGTCCCTCTGGGCACTGCTGATGATGCCCGTGGTGACCGTGTTCTGCAGGGCGAAGGGGCTGCCGATGGCCACCACGAACTCGCCGGGCCGCAGGTCTGCTGAGTTGCCGAGCAGCAGCACTGGGAGCTTCTTCTGCGGAGGGAGGGTGTGCAGGCGTTCAGGATCCCTGGATTCCAGCTAAACAAATGCCCATGTGGCCAGTGCCCCAGGTCACACCCACATCACACCCATGTCACCTGCCGGGGTCCAGCCTCGCCACTCACCTTGGGGTGGATCTGGATGGTGGCGATGTCCGACTTCTTGTCGATGTGTTTGATGGTGGCCTCATAGGAGTCGCCGTTCTGCAGCTGCACCTTGAGCTGCTGCCGACCCGAGACGGCCTTGTTGCTGGACACCACATGCGCGTTGGTGACGATCAAGCCAGCCTCCGACATGATGAAGCCAGAGCCGCTAGTCTGGGGTACGTTGCGGCCAAACAGGGGGTGTCTGTGGGAGGTGGGCAGGGGTCACTCAGAGCAGGGCCTCAGAGTTGGGGGCATGCAGGAGGCTGAGGGGCACACATGCTTGGTGTCTTGCCCCACGGCTGTGCACCATTTCCAGCTGTAACCAGGTGATGGGCATCGCTGCGACCTGCTACGGCCAGCCTGTGTTGACCCACAGCAGGCACTGACATGGGGAAGCCCAATGGGTGAGCCAGTATTTGACTTCTGGGCCAGGCCAGCCCAGGGCCTGGTGCAGCACGACACGAGGCCCTGAGGCTGCTAAGCAGAGATGAGCGGAGAAAGGGACCCAGAAGCCTGCAGTGTGTGAAGAGGAAACCCTTAGGGGCAGAGCATCTGGCACGGGGCAGGACAGGTTGGTCTCTGCAAAGTACAAGTTGTCACCTGGCCTGGAAGGACCAGGGACAGCAGCTGGCACCTTGAGCTCTCCTGAGTTTCCCAGGTGCAGGAATGGGGGCCTGGCTGTGTCCCCGAAACAAAGCCCGAGGCCCAGTCCTGAGCCCTGCACAGAGCTTATCCAGGAGTGGGGTCTTTGCAGAAGTTACCACAGGGCTGTGCTGGGCCCCACACCCAGGGGCAGCATCCTCCCCTCAGGGAGGATCAGACACAGACACAGGGTGCAGACCCTGGAAGACGGGGGGATGGCACAGCAATAGGCCAGGGAGCCCCGAGGATCGGGATCAGCAGGCACCGCCAGGAGGTAGGGGCCTGGAGCACACTGGCCTCTGAACCCCTGGGGCTGTTCTAGCACCCTGGCTTTGGCCTCCAGCCCCGAGAACTGGGAGGCCGTGCAATTCTATTGTTGAGGCCCTGAGAACTACATAGTCTCCATCTCCATCCCCTCTAAAGGAGGGGAAACGGAGGCCCAGAGACACCGATCCATCGTCTGGGCAGGCAGGCAGGCACAGGGCAGAACACGGCTCTGCAGGCAGGCATCACTATCAGCCGCTCTGCATGACCCCCAGATCGATCCTGAGTGGGCGGTCTTGGTCCCAGGGGCCTTCAGTGTCTGCTATGCCCAGCAGGAGAGGCCCGAGGGGCCCTGTGGCCTCCACACCCATGCCTGGGTCAGGGTCATGGCTGGAGGCTCCTGTGCTGGGCTGGCTTAGATTGTCATCTCTAGGCTGAGAGGTGACATTGCCACGGGCGAGGCAAGGTGATCAGCTGGCTCAGGGCTGGTATCCCAGGGAGAGGCTGAGGCCACCCAGCTACCCAAAGGCTGGGGATGTGGCACTTAGCAGCCAGCTGTAATTTCTTCAGTGACACATCTTGGAGGATTGGGGCCTGAGAGAAGGCCAGGAGAGATCGCCAGGGTGGAGGGGTGCATTTGGCTCTGGGGTCAGAGGGCCCCATGTACCCCTTCAGGCCCTGAGGGGGCCTGGGTGTCTTCAGAACTTCCACCTCCAGGAAGTGGGGACCACACAGCAGCCTGCAGGGACTCATGGGAGATGTGGCCATGATCCAAGAAACAAGAGGGACCCTGGAACCTGAGGGGGTGATTCCCGGTGAGTCTGTCTCCCCCCTCTGTAGTGGGCGCCCCTGGGCTGCAGCAGGGGCCACAGGCTCTGTCTCCATGAGGAGTGGAGACAACCAGGAACAAGGAAGCACTGAGCTGGACCCAGTACCCTCTTGGGGTCAGACAAAGGAGCCAGGCAGTCGGGCTCCTGATCCCAATCAGAACAGTGGGCTCCCTCCTGTCTGCTGCCTGCTCCACACCCAGGGCCTCGGGGTAGGGAAAGTGGCTGAGGAGACCTGATCGAGAGCAGCTCATGCTTCCTGTCCACACCTCTGGGGTCTTGCTCAAGGTGGGAAGAGACCAGGCCTCCCAGGAGCCATGAGACCTGAGGGCCCCTGTGTTCGGCTCAGATAAGCCTGCATGTGGGTATGTGGAGGTGGGACCAGGCGCCCTGAGGAGCCGCAGGAGCCTTGTGGGGGGACAGGGCCACGCACCTGAGGAAGAGCTCAATGTGGACCACTGCAGGTGCAATCTTCTCCACCACGTCAGCGATAAAGTTGAACTTGTACCGTGGGCTGCTCACCTGGTGGAGACCTGCACTGGCCAGAAGAACGAGGCGTGTGAGGGGCTACGCCCCAGGGACCCAAACACCACAGTGGGCCTGGTCATGTGGCCCTGTTGGACACTCAGGAGAGGTCAAGACTCAAGCCCCGGGCCACACAGCAGACCCCAGGGCACCGGGGTAGGGCCATCAGACTTCTGCCCACTCTCATGGGACAACAATGCCCTCTCGCTGCTCTGGCAGAGGCAGTGAGCACCAGGGTGGATGTGGGGATCGTGAGGGCCCAGTGGGGTCCTTCCTGAGGGCCCAGTGGGGTCCTTCCTGTCGCCTGCCACAGCACAGCTCCTCCAGGTTGGTGTGGCCAGGTCCCCCACGTCCCTCCTCCCAGCCTCAGCCCCACCCCACAGCATGGGTGCCCAGCATGGCCATGCCCAGAGTGCCAGTGCGGCCATCTGGGTTGTGTTCTGCTTGGGCCTGGGAGAGCACACACCGTATTCCACACCCCTGGCAAGTGTCTACCCTCTCTGGGCTTTGACCACCTCTGGAAAGCTGTCCTGGGTGCCCTTCTGGGGCCTGTAGCAATGGGTGCCCACATGACTTGCAGGCGGAAGCTGCCACACAGGGGAAGCTGCAAGGTCCACCTCTGCACCAGACTCTGGGCACTGTCAGCCTGAAGCAAAAGCTGCCATCTGGGTGGCTGTGGGGTTGGTGGGCACTGGCACCTAGTGTCCATGTTGGTGGCATATACCAGGGGGCTCGATGGGAAGGAAACCTCCTCACAAGGTCTAGGGGCCCCAGGGGTGGCCATCCTGTGCTCAGGGCTCCCTGTGCCCCAACTTCTCTGCCTCCCAATATTGCACAGCAGGTTCTGGGTCCCCAGACTATGTCAAGATGAAAACAGTGTTGAGGCCCAGGCTCCCCGAGGGCCCTGGCAGGAGGGAGGAAGTCACCTCTGCTACCAGAGGGGCTCTGCCCCCAGATGCCCACACCAACCGTCCTTGCCCCCCAGGGGGTTGAAGAACTTGGTCCCACTCATTCCACAAGCTGTGCCAAAACAGGAGTCAGAGACTCCAGAGGGTCACCAGAGGACAGGTGTCCAGAGGTGTGACCTTCCCGGGGTGGCCTCCACCACACCACTGCAGCTACCCTGCTCCTCCACCAAGAGGCGGGGCCGGGCCTGGCCTCCCCATGCGGGGCCTCCAATCACCTTTTGCACAGACACAGAGGACTGCTGTGGTGAGGGACAGGCGAGTGACCACCAGGACCCACACAGCTTGTCTGGGAGGGGAGAAGGAAGCCAGGAGTAAAGTGGGAATCTGGAGATGTGGACCGGGCCTGGAGGACACTGCAGGCCCCAAGTCTGGCCAAAGGCCACTGTGGATGCCACAGTGACTATGACAGAAGGCGGAGAAAGACGCCCCCTCCCGCAGTGCTGAGCGGAACCAGCTGCTTCGTGCGTGACTTCACAGGGAGGACACCTCTGTCCAGCCCACCCGGCCCCAGGAGACCTGGCAGCCCACAGGAGGCCCTGGGACCACCTGGTCTGCTGGAGTTTGGGGGACCAGACTCCTCTTGCTCTGTACTCGGTGACCTCTGGAAAACTTCTAGCAGGACACAGAGGGGCACCCAGGGATGGAGGGGTCAGGCAGAGCAGTTTTCTTTTTGTCACAGACTCCTGAGATTCTGCTGTGGGTCAGTCACTTACAGACAGAGCTGAGAGAGGGGCTGTGGCCAGGCTGGACCCTCCTGCAGGGGCACAGCCAGGCGCTGCTCCCTGGAGACAGGCACAGCCTCCCCTAGCCCCAGCAGTACCAGGCAGGCGGGGCTGTGCTGGGCTCCATCCGGCTCGGCACAGGGTAGGGCCACAGATCACCAGTCAACTGAGAGGCCCATTTTACAGCCAGGGAAACCGAGGCAGGGAGACCAACATCCTTCTCGGGAACAGTAGGCCTAGCTGTGGCCTGGGTCAGGGGACAGGGAGGCTGAGGGCCCCACAGGCCCTGGCAGGCCTGGCCCTTTAAGTCGCCCCACTCGGATGAGTCAGTGGTGAGTCAGGGCGGGCCCAGGGCTGGGAAGCAGACCATGTTTATTTGGGGTTTGGAGAACCCCGCCTCTGCAGCGAGGGGCCAAGGCTCTAAGTCCACAGAGTCAGCTGTTGTGATTCCTATTTTTTTCAAAAACAAACTGAAGTGTAACCCAAAGGCTCTGGCGGTTTGGTCCAAGGACCGGAGAACTTGACACAGAGCAGAACGAGGCCAGGTGTCTGGCGGCGTCTCTTGGGAGAGGGAGGGGTGCAACAGGGCGGACTGGAGAAGTCTGGTCTCCAGCCCCAAACCAAGTCATGGAACAGATGGGGAAATCGAGGCCCACAGCGGGAACACTGCAGAGCTGCTGTGGACAGCTGCCGAGACGGCCCGCCCGGAGCTGTGCAGTGCCCAGCCTGTAGAGCTGTGTGCATCAGCGTAGCACAAGGCTGGCCGGCAGCCCTGTTCCCTGTCGGGTACTCGGGTGCAGCACCCCCCGCCACCCCTGGCTGAGGCCTCACAGGTCGCCCAGGGGCTTTGCCCTCAGTTCCTCGTCAGCAACCCGCGCAGCAGTGGGGCCTGGCTCACGGTCCCGGGACGTGGATGCGGTGATGATTTTCAAGTGCGTGTGTGGCCTGAGCTCTAAAGGGACCGGTGCATGCAGGCTCGGAGCCTGGAGACTGCCTGGGGGCAGCAACGCTGGCCCAGGACACCCCACAGCTGCCCTAGGACCCCAGGGTCCCTGGCTGCATGTTCCATGGTAGGGCTTCCTGGAGAAGGGGGCTGGGCAGCTCCTTATGCGGCCTGGCCAGCCTGGGGCCCACCACCACCTACCCTGTGGGTGGGAGCAGGAATTCAAGATGAAGCCAGGCTGGACCCAAGCCCATGCCAGGCCAAGGCCCGCTCCCAGAGGCCAGGTGAGGCCCAGTGTGGGGTGGGCGGCACCTTGATCTGGGTGGAGGGTCTGGCTGTGAGCCCTGGCTGGGGCCCCTGACCCTTTGGGCCTTAACTGTGGCGAGAATTCATGAGATCACTGCACTGGAAGCTGTGACCCCATGACTGAGGGATATGAAAGGGGCGGCCCCGTGCATCAGACAGAGGCCACTGCCCTCCCACCTTTGGGCAGGACCTGGCCCGAGGGTTGGAGAAGGGCTGATGTTCACAGTGGGGACAGGGTTCACCAGGGATGGGAGAAACAGCCAGGTCCCTGGCCCGTGGTTGTGGTGGACATGGCACGCATGGCCTGTGTCTGCCGCAGCAAGGATGGGGCTCGGGGACCTCGCTGCACGCCTCCGCCCTCCCCAGTGTCCTCATCAGACCATGCAGGGAGGCCCTGTCCTCCAAGCCCTGGGCCTCGTGGTTACAGCCAGAGCCCTCTCCCTGTCCCGGGCCAGACACCCCAGACACCCACATGCTCCTGAAGCGCTCTCATGGGTACTGTCCCCAAGCCTGCCCTCCCTGGAACTCACGACCCTACCTGCCACACTCACGGCCACCACCCCCGCTGTCCTGAGACACGCGTTACCCCTCAGCTACTCCTTGCTTAGGGTTAGTGTACCCTGGCCCAGGATACCAGCCATCTGTGAGTGGCCGCCAGACACCTGACCTACCTCCCTGCTAGCTCCTATGCTCCTAACCCACTTACTGGGCCCTGGCTGCCAGCCTCTCTGGGGCTGCTGCCAGCTGCTGCCACCAGGAAGCTGCCCTGCTTTCCTCAGCCCCGCCTCAAGGTGATGTCCTGGTCCGGCTTCTCCCTGCCATCCTCTGCTCTCACACCCTAGATTAGGGCTTCTGCCAGCTGCAAGGCGAGCCCTCCAGGACCTCGTGCCTCCCTCGCTGGGCTCTGGCTCCTGTGCCCAGCACTATGCTGTCCTCAGATGCCCACCTCAACCTGCTCCGTGCAGAGGTGGCCCTGGACCTTGAGTGTGCCAGGCACCGTGGCTGCCCAGGTAGAGAGGGCACAGGGGACTGGTCACCACCCTACCCACTCAGTCTGGGCCTGAGGACATGTGTGGCCCAAGGAGCAGCTCCAGGGATTAGACATCAAAGCCCAGGATCTTGAAAGACCACCACGGGTGGCACCATGGGACCATGCCACCTTGACCGGCTGCAGGCACTGGACCCAGCACTCAAAGCCTCAAGTCTGCAGGCTTGGGCTGGGGGAGGAGAGAGACTTCCCCGTGTAGACCTCGGATCACCCCAACAACCACCCCACTGTTCAGGATGCCTGAAGTGAAAATGAAGGACACATGGGGACTTCAGCCTCAGCCTCTGAGGCTCGAGGTCTGGGCAGGATGCAGAGAGGAGTCAGGCTAAGGGAGAATCATGAAAGCTTGACAGTGGGGTGCTGAGGGCCAACCTGGACACTGTGGTAAGGAGGGCAGCCCAGGGTGCAGGGCACCTCAGCCAGGGCAGGAGGAGGGATGCAGGCAGTGGGCACAGTGTGTGCAAAGGGCTCCAGGATACGCTGGAGGCACGACATGGCACTGGGTGGCAGTACAGTGCCTTGAAAGTGTGGGCAGCCCTGGAGGGGTCCTGCAGTACCACACATGTCAGGTTGCCAGGGCCACCCTGGCTGCTGGATGAGAAAGGAGGAGGAGGAAGAGGCAGGATGGGGAGGTCAGGGAGGACTAGGGTTGCCCTGCTGAAATACCGCTCTGCAGGCTCCCAAGTCCCTGGTGCCAGGCCACTCCCAAGATTGAGAAGGGGATAGGGCAGACCTGTGAACATCGGGGACCAGAAAGAGCTGGTCTAGGAGGGGGTACAGCAATGCCACACATGGCAGAACCTCACACACCACAAGGGGTGATGTCACCCAGCAAGTTCTGCTGTGCCTGGGGGCTGGACTGCCTGAGAACATTGCATAGGCTGTCTGACCGGAGTCCAGGGGACCCTAAAGACAGCCCAGGGCTCCACAGAGCACAGCTTCCAAAGCCAGCCAAGCCCCCTGTGTCACCCCAGCTGAGAAGAGGCCAGCATGCCGCAGGGAGGATGCTGCCGCCCTGTGGCAGCCTGAGCTTGAGGTTCTTGTGCTGTGGGAGACAGTGGCCAGCCACCCATGGTCCACGTGTTACTAGCACCCTGGGGCAGAGCGCAGCACTGTGGAGCCCTTCCAGGGCTACCCACAGGCTGGCTCAGGGGAGCTGCTCCCACCTTGAGCTCCGGTGATCCAAGTGCCCTGGGGACCCTGTGCCTCTGACTTTGCTCCACCAGGACTCCTGTCCAGGGCTCGTGCATGGACCTTGTGCCTTCTGACCCTCTTCTTGCACCTGTCTGTGTTCATCAGACCCTGTGTGTGTCCCTAGGTCACGTGCTCTGTCAGTCAAGCACAAGGACTCTGACAACTACCTACCTGCAGCCCCTCAAGCCCCGTTCTGATAGTGTCTGCCACTTCAGGGCCAGGGCCAGCCCACCCGCTCAGAGGGCCCTCTGCTGCTCAGAGGACATGGTGCCAAGCCCCAGGCAGAGCCAGCCTGGAGTGTGCCACCCCTCTGAGCCAGCAGCACCCTGCCATCCTGCCTCAGTCCCTGGCCATGGCCTGAGCACACCTGGCCTTGTGGCCCCTCACCCTGCTCTGGGCTGGACATGGAGACAAGCGGGAGGCTCTGCCCCACAGGATGGAGCAGTCGCTCACCATCCTGAGCCTGACCCACCTCGGAATCCGTCCCCCAAATCCCTGGGCCAGCCTGGCCTCCCAGGCTCTGCTACCCAGCACAGCAAAGCCTCCAAGACCCCTGCTGCTGCAGAACGCCTTTCCCTATAGCACCCTCTGAGGGTTCCCGGCCCTCCAGGTGGTCAGAGCACCCCCAAGGTGCTCCCGGGCCCTGCAGTGGGCCCCAGATAGCTGCGTGGCCTCCGTCTGACTGCTGTGGGTTGCTGGTGCTGGGGACATCACAGGTTGCCCTGACCGGGGACCTAGTGCAGACCTTGGCCAAGACCCTCCCTGCCTAAGGAGCCCCTCAAACAAGGACAGGGATGGAGGACTTCTCCCGCACAGTCCTTCACGCAGACCTGTTCATGGCCAGAAACAGCCCCCATGGGCCAGCGAGGCTTTCTGGGGACTTTCTGGGATTCTGTCCCATGGCCTCTCCCCTTGGAGCCTAGCAGGCTTTCCCCAGGGCCCCTGTCCCTAAAGCCCCTCTCTCTAGGGCCCCCTGGAAACCCCAAAGTCCCCCTGGAAACCACGTCGGCGGAAAGCATGGACACACCATGCCACGGCCAGTGCAGGAGACACCAGAGAGCCAGCTTCTAGCCCTGCCCTGACCGTGGGAGGACCAGGCAGCGGGAGCTGGCGGGAGGCTGAGCCAAGGAGTGCTGGCTGAGGGTCAGTATTTACTTTCGGGGCCTTTATTTCTGCACCCAGGGACCCGAGGGCTGGATGCACGTTTTCAGAGGACCTCTGGGGCTGGGTCCTCCCCGGGGGGCCCCAGTGTCCCCAGCCCCTTGTCCCCTGGGGTGCTTACCCGATGGGCAGGCGCCTTTCTGTAGCACGCGCACCGGCGTCCCCGACAGCTGCAGCGCTCGGCGGCTGGCGGCCTGCAGGGCACATACGCTGGCGTGGGTGCGGCCGTCCGTGCCACACACGGGGTTGGCCCAGCGACAGCGGCACACGCCACGCGTGCACTCCAAGCTCTCCCCGCACGGTGCGTCCTGCGTGTGGCCGCAGGGCTCGCCCTCGCCGGCGGCGCACACCAGGCAGCAGCTGCAGGCGTCGGGCACGTAGCCGCTGGGGCAGCGCGGGCTCGGGCAGCGCGACACGTCGCAGCGCGAAGGGCAAGGCGTCGCCTGGGGATCCCGGCCCCACACTAGCGCTAGCAGCGCGGCCACGAGCAGGGCGCGCGCGTGCATGGCGAGGACGTCGACGCGGGGACTCGGGGACTGCGGGCTGCGGCGGGCGCGGGGTTCAAGCAGGCGCGCGCCCAGAGAAGTGCAGAGCCATAGCGCGGGAGGGCACGGGACACTTGCTTGTGAGGCTGGTCTGTGGGCGGCAGGCCCCGCTGCCTTTAAAGGCCACGCCTGGCTGGAAGGGGCGGCCCGGCCCCGCCCCCGGTGCTGGGCCCCGCCCCACCCCAGGCTGGGGGGCGGGGGTGGCGCAGCCTGGAGGGGGCCCTGTGGGTGGGCTGTGCGCAGCAGGAACCCATAGGGGCACCTCAGGCTCGCCTTTCAATTTGGAGTCGAGATAGTACCCAAGCCCGTCCCTATCCTTCATGTCCTCCTTTGCTCCCGCCTAGCAGGGGAGCCTAGCAAGGCCCGCACAACAGGGCAACCCTTGTGTCCTGGGGAGTCCCAGGCTGAAGAAGACCGGGCTTGCGTCGAGGTTCTAGGATCAGTGATGCTGGGAGTTGCCTCAGTTTCCCCTTCCATAAGGAGGCTTTCACAGCTTGTGCCTCCTCTCAGGGTTGCTGGAAGCATGCCGCGGATCCTGGCCCTGACCCTCAGGGCTGGTGGTCCAGGCAGCCCTGGGAAGTGGAAGCTGGTCTGTTCTCTTGGTCCCGCTTGCATTTACCAAGGGCAGCCTCAGACCAGGGCCACAACAGCGCTGAGCCTGGTGCCAGGGACTCCAGACTACCCTGATGAAGCTGCTGGGCGAAGAGGGGAGTGGAGCATTTGGAGGTGAGCTGAGGGCGTGAGGAATTTGGAGTGTGACCACAGCTGGCAGACTAACTGTCCTGGGTCTGAGGCCCCACGCAAAAGCACCAGCGCCACGGCCCACGTGGCGGGAGGCAGAGAAACCTCTGGAGGCCTTAAAGATGCAAGACAAGCGGCAGAGGCGGTAGAGGGGGCCGGGATGTGAGGATATCTGCAGGCCTCGGGGTCTCAGGAAACCAGGGTGGTCAGCGTGTGAAGGGATGGCCAGCTCCAGCACAGGCTGTGGGTGGATAGGCGCACTGTCACTGAGCAGGAGGGACTGGGCACTCTGCCTCCCTTGGGACTGTGTCCCAAGCAGGCTCAGGCCTGCTTTGCTGCTGAAAGGAGTTAGAGCCTGTGGCAGACACTGGGTTAAGGAGGAGGGCAGCGGGGGTGACAGATGTGGGGTTAGGGCTAGGGAGGCCTGGGCTCTGCAGAGGAGGTATGCGAGCGTGGCTGTGAGGTAGGAGTGTCTGGGGTCTGGCAGGAGGGAGTGCGGGAGACCCCCAGATGAGCACCAAGCACCCAAGATGGGAGACCAGGATCATGGGGCGTAGGGCCACCAGGGGCTGGGGCAGCGGGCAGGGCTCCCCTAACCCAGCCCTGCACACAGGGATGGAGCCCAGGCCTCTGAAGGCATCAGGATGTTTTGCTTGGAGTGATCCACAGTGCTGTGGGTTGGGGACCTCATACCCAGCCTGGGCTGGGTGACCTTGGCCCTGGCCTGGGCCACTGGCTCCGTCTTTGCAGAGTGGACTAGGGCTCTGTTCCTCCCCTGAGTGTGTTTGGTGGGGACCCGGGCCCAGGACAGGGATGCTGGGGACTCGCCACCCTGAGGACACTGGCCCTAGAGGTCAGTGCTCACAGCCTGCAATGCTCTGGGGCACACGCAGACCCAGGAAGAGCCGAAAGTGCTCTTTCCTCTAAACTTCTCGTGGGCAGGCGAGAATCTGGGTCCAGCGGAAACTGAGTGTGTGCGGCCCTGCAGCTAGCAGGCAAGTACAGCCTTTACTCCCGGGCTCCGCAGGCGTCTGATGCCCTCCCAGGTGGGGCAGGGCCATCCATTATGACCTTCCAAAGTGCGAACAGGCTCAGGCCCCCACACCCGCCATGCTGCAGCCCGTGCTGCCCCAGGGCCACATCGGATCCCTGCGGCTGCTATGCCAAGTGGGCATTTAGTCCCTGAGGCCTGAGGAACAGGCCACGCAATTTGCCCGCAGCTCCCTCTTTCCCTACTGTTGGCTCAGAGGCTGCCAACTCCAGAGCCCTTGCAGCTGGCGCCCCCTGCTGCTCCCGCCCCTCACTGCCACTGTAGCCAGGATGCCTCCTTTTCTCCTGCCTGTCAGGTCTCCAGACCCTGCCCGTGATCACGTTGGGTGAGGTCACAGCTCACATCCCTTTGGGGACCTGGCTGATGCCTGGCCCCTGCCCCGCCTGCGATATGACTCCTAGCCACGTTAGCGGGTGACTCAGAGGCTGGGCTAGCTCCGCAGCCTTCCCACACTGGGTGGCTCATTCCTCCTCCCCTGCTGCATGGGGCCCCCCCTCCCACACCCCTCCCTGCTCCTGCCCTGCTGCCCCGCCCACGATGGGCACAGTGACACTAGCATGGCAGCTGGTGCTTGTCATTACCTTGGCAGTAAGGCAGCGGGGCACAGAGAGGCAGGTGACATGCCCTGGTCACACAGCTGGCTCTGCACAGGGACAGTGGGACCTGGGCCAGGTGCAAGGTCTCTGAGCTTCCTCTCTGGGATCCGAGGAAGAAGACTGAGGCAGAAGGAGGCCGCTGCTGAGCAGGGGCCTGGGGAGCCCCACAGCAGCAGGCCAGAGGGACACAGCATGCCAGCTGAGTAGGGGTGGTCCCCAGGGAGAGCGTGTGGATAGCACAGGGCCCCAAGACAGCATCTCAGCCCCAAAGGCCAGCAGCCCAAGCCATACCATCTTGAGCAAAACAGCTCTGGCTGCACCGCCCGTCAGTCAGCCCAGGTATGCGGACTCCAGGTGTGGCCTGAGTCCAGGTGCTCAGGGTCCTCGGCCATCGAGCTGTGCTCCTGGCCTTGGCACTGGCTATGACGCTGACCAGGCACAGGGCCTCCACGTAGCGGTGGTCACCTCTGGCTGGAATGTTGGTGTCTGAGACTTGGCAGATGGCAGCTGCATGGGGACCAGGACCAGGAGGCCAGGGCATCTCCTGATGGGCCCCATCCCTTCCCATCACCCCATCCTGGGGGCTCAGAGGACAAGTCAGTCCCCTACCCCCAAAAGAGCCATAGACATGCAAGCCAGCCCCCAAACTCTCCGCCCCTAGGGTGCCCTGGGCCTGTTTCCTGTCTCACAGGACAGGAAAAGAATGACTCTTAGGGGAGAAAGGCATGGTGTGAGAGAGGTAAAGAGTGGCGTGTGGGGGACCACGAGGCCAGGCAGGGACTTTTGAAGGTTGGGGAGTGCTGGGTCCAGCCCTGGGGGGTTCTGCTCTGTGCACCACACCCATTTCACAGCAGGGAACTTGAGGCCCATAAAGGAAGAGTGGGGAGCTGAGCCCAGCAGGCTGATTGGGAACCAGAGGCCGCCTGGTTGAGCCTCTGCTGTGCATCGGGTACAAACCGATGGGGCTGGAGTCTTCACACAGCCTGGGAGGACATGTGATCATGCCATGCCTGTCACTGGCACACAGGTGGCACAGAGACCCAGCCGTGGCACCCCAGGTGGGCATGACACCTGAGCCTGGGGAGGGACCCAGGTGAATTGGGTCCCAAGTTGGGGTCCCTGTCTGCCAGCTCTGGGGTGACTCTGGCCCAGAGCCAGAGGGCTCTTGCCCTGCTCGCCGGCCCTCAGTTCCCTCTTCTTTTGGATTACTTGACGGATTGGCTTTTTGAGACAGAGTCTTATATGTAGCCCAGGCTGGCCTTGAACTCACAGCGATCAGCCTGTCCCAGCTTCCCAAGTTCTGAGGTTACAGGCATGTGCCACTACACTGGTTTCTCCCAAATGCTCTCTGCTGCTGCCGGAGGACCAGTGACCAGGAGGTGACAAAGCAGGCCACCCCACAGCCTCCTGGCCCTCATGGCCTGCTCTGAGATACCCCGAGGAGGAAAGGCACCCAAGCTGTCTTCAGAGAGGTCCCCAGCCATCCCTGGCCTCCCCCCAGCCCACCTCCAGCAGGTTCCCAGGCTGCCCTCCCAGGGACTTCTCCCACCACCATCCGGGCTCCCAGCAGGAGCTGTTTCTGCTCTGCTCTGCCCGCCCACTCCCAGGCATAGGTCTCCGGCGCACAACCACACGCATTCAGATCAGCTTTCGCGAGAGCACTGTCGCGTCTGCTATGTGCAACAGAGTGTGGACGCAGGCACAGTTCCACAACCATCCCACACTTAATGTCGGACAGCCGTCCTCTCCCAAGATGCCCCATACCTGTGAGCCATCGTCCCCATGTCCCCCTCCCTGGCCCAGCAACCTCTCCTCCACTGTGTCCCTGGACTGCTGACTCAGGGCATCGCATGTGAATGGAGTCAGAGAGTATGCGGTCTTTGGTGTCTCGCCTTCCCAAGGTTCACACACACTAGCAAAACTCAGGACTCCATTCCTTTTTGTGGCTTAGTAATATTCCACTGTGTGGGAAACCACGTTTGCTTCTCTGCTCCCAGTCTGGGGATGTTTGGATGTTTCCGCCTCTGGCTGTTGGGAGAGTGCTGCAGTGGGGAAGGCATGCAGCTTTTGGGGACATTGCTTTCAGTCCTCCTGAAAACAAACCTCAGCATGGGTTGCTGAGTCACGTGGTGACTGTGACCACGGGAGAGGCTTTTTTCCGCAGCGGCGCTGGCCTTTGCGTTTCCACAGGAGCTGCATGGGTCTCTATTTCCTCACATCCTTGCCGGCTCTTGTTATTTTCCATTTAGAAAGTTTTGCTTTTGCCCTCCTTGGGGCTGCGGGCTGGGGTCCTGCTGGGGCCCTGGTGTGCCTTTCCTGAGGGCTCACACAGCCGGGCAGCTTCTGTGTGCTTACTGGCCATTTGCAGATCTGTACCCAAGAAATGTTTGTTGAGACCCTTTGTCCCTTTTCCAATTAGACTATTTGCAGTTTTATTGAGTTGGAAGAGCTATTTGCACATGTGGATGAAAGTCCTTGCCAGGCGTGAGAACCAGCAAGCACTTCTCCCCTTGTGGGCTTCCTCCCACTTTCCCTTCCGAGGGCTTCGCTTTGCTGCGTCCGGCGCGCCGCGCCGGCCTGTCTTCCGACACTTGTGCTTGCTTCCTGGCTAGGCGGGGCTGGCCCAGCGCTTTTCTCCTGGCTTTCGTAGCTTTTGGCCTTCTGCGTTGCTCTGGTGTGCTCTGGTATCATCTGTGTGTGGTGGGAGGCAGGGCAGCGTCGTCCGCTGTGGACACGTATGAACGCGCTGACCACCCCACTGCGCCTTCTCTGTACCCCCAGCCCCAGGTTTTGGTGCAGCGTCCGCCTCCTGCCTACACCCCTGCCCAGCTCCTCTGCTGCTTCCTGGGGAGGCCAGGCGGCCCGTTGGTCCGGCAGCTCAGGCCCCTGCGCTCGGCCTTCTAGTAAGCTCCCAGAAGCCTGGCCCCGCCCTGTGTCCTCCTCGCTGCAGCCCCGATGCGGCAACCCCATTCTGTCCTCCATGAGATCCGTGTGCATGTCACTCTGTGCCTTCTGTTTTGTGGTGTCCTCTGCGTTTGTCCTCCTGAGGCAGATGGCAGCCCACTCTTTAAGGTGATGTCTTAGTTACTCTTCTCTCGTTGCTGGGACAAATACCCGACACTCAAAATGAGGGAAGGAAAGGTTTATTTAGTTCAGTTACTGGAGGTTTCAGTCCATACTCAGCTGGCTTCAAGCAGAGTGGCACAGGGCAGAGGGCAGCCTTTCATGGCAGCGGCAAAGAGCAAGAGCGGAGGGAGGAGTGGAGCAGCTCAGGCAGCTAGCCAGCTTCTCTCCCCTCCTTGCCTTGTAATGCAGATTACCTGTCCCAGGGCAGGTGCAGCATCCACAGTCACAATAAGCAATCAAATTCCAGAAGCTGCCCCAGGACTGCATGAGGTTTGGGGGGACAAACCATAGCAGGTGAGCAGGGTGCTGCCCTTTCTATGCTTTATCTTCTTTACCCACTCACTGTTGATGGAGTCTTGGGTCCTGCCCACAGCTGGGCTGCTGGGATGGTGATGGGTGCAGAGTCCTCAGATGACACCTGTCCCTGTGCCCATCAGATGCCACCCCACCATGCCACTTCCTCACAGTGCAGGCACTGCATCTTGTCCTCCCTCCCACGGCTGCTGTGGATGTCTCTGTGTGCCACAAGCCGGCCCTGACCCCGCTGTCCCCTCCCCTTCCTTACCCCTTACTGTCTTTCGCTGGGGGTCTCACCTCACCTGGAGTCTAAGGGGTGTGCCCTGAACCCCTCATCCTGAGGTCCTCACAGGGTCACAGCAGGACACCCTAAGACTTGCATAGCCAGCGGGAGTTCCCTTGGCTTGGTCTGTTATGGGGTGCTCATGACCCCGAAGTTCCCTGGTCAGAAATGGAACCCCAAAGCCCATGTTCCTAGCTTTTGGAGGTCTCTCAGAGGTGGTCAGAATAGGTCATGTGGAGGCTCCAGGTGGCCCTGGTGGCTTTAGGAAGACAGGAGGAGAGACCACAGAGACAGCTGACCCTGTCTCCCACGGGAACCCTGTGCCAGGACCACTACTTTGCTCATTACGATCCTCTGACCTCAGGGGCTGCACTAGAGCCACAGAAAACAGATGAGGCGGCCCGCTGTTCTGCCCCCTTCTCCTCTCCCTCTGTGTCTGTCTCTGCCTTAACACACACATGCACACATGGATGCGCGCGCTCTCTCTCTCTCTCTCTCTCACACACACACAGATACACACACACAAACTGCTCCTGCAGATGTCCTGCCCCTGTGCCCCTTGCCTGTGTCCTGAGGACAGGACGCCCCTCCCCAACCAAGCTAAGAGAGGAGACGTCCAGGAGGTGGGCAGGGACCCTCGAGAGTGCTGCCGCCTCTGCCACTGTGGCATCGCCAGGGACTCAGAACTGATGCCCCGTGCAGCCCGGTGCCACAGGAGGCCACAGTCTCCCAGCTCCCCTGCCCTGTGTCCCCTACTCCTACCCTCACTGTCCTCCAGGCTCAAGGCCTCCAACAGGTGGCTGGGGCAGGAGGAACTTTGTGAGCCTGGCAGGGGACGGGGCAGAGGGGAGGGCAGAGGGAGAGAGGCAGCCAGCACCTAAGGTCAGAGGGCCCAGCCAGCCTGGGACCATGGCCTGGGGACCACAGCCGGGAGTTCCTGATCCAACCAGCTTTGCTGGGTACTGCAGGGGGCTTGACTGGCCACCCTGCCCTGTGCTCCTGGGCCAAGGGGCAGCAGAGCCCAGCTCATTCCGAAATGGCTCCCAGAACCCAGGCAGGCCAAAGCAGGGCCAGGCGCAGGCCCAGTGTGGGACGTAGCTTTGCTGTCAGGCAAGGGGGATGGGGCTGGAGAGGAAGCAGGGGAGCCCTAAACCACCCTGCTGCTCGGGTGGAGGAGCAAGGCAGGCAGGGCAGCCCAGCAGGAGCTGGAGGCCCACAGGCTCTGTCCCCAGGGACGCTTCTGAGCGCTCTGAGCTGCAGACACGGTGCCCCAGTAACCTTGCGTGCCCGGGGGCGGATGTGGTCCTTGACAAGCCTGCCAGGCCATGACACACGCTGCGGAGGAGCGACGGCCTGCGGGAGGGGTCAGAGCATGTGGTGCATGCCGCGCCGGCTCCAGCCACCATGCTCCCCGCCGGCCACCGCAGCCCTGTAATTTTCCTGCTCAGTGGGCAGGAAGCTCAACCAGGCCGGCGGGTGCTGGGTTCCATAGCCTCACAGTGGTTTGTGCAGACGCAGCACTGGTGGGCAGTGACCTCACCCAAGCTGGCCCCTTCCCAGAAGGCCTCTCGGAGGGTCCCCCACCCCCATGGGCTCAGGGTCCAGCTCTCTTGCTCCAGCTTGGCTCTGTCCTCTCCCTGTGCCCCGCTGTGCCCTCCCCCAGGGCTGCCCAGGTCTTCTTCCCCTGCCACGGCCTTGTTAGGAGCCTCCCCCACCAGCTGGGGTGGCTCCTCCCAGGCCTCCCTTTCCCAGCTTACCCTGCACTGCCCACTGCCAGCCTGAGGCCAAGGTTAGACCGGCCTGTATGTTCCCAGCAGCATCCTCGGTGGGGTGGTGACCCCTCCTGCTGGGGTCAGGAAGTCTGGGAGTGTCCCCAGGCCACCTCAAGGGCTTTGTTGTGTCTACTGAGCCTGGAAGTATGGGGTTCCCAGAGCACAGTCAGCAGGGGTGTGCGGGGGTGGGGTGGGGGATGGGTGGGTGGGGAGGCGCAGCTCCATCCCTGGGAAAGTTTCCTTCCCTCCCACTGCTCTGAGCCTGCAGGCTTCTGGTGGGGCCCACAGAAGAGTCCTCCTGCCCCTGGCCGGAGCCAGCGAGTGCAGCGCAGTTTCTCTGTAGCAGGACAGGTGGACGCCCCAGGAGCCCTTCAAGTTCCTGCTCAGACTCACACTGCCTGGCGTAGGAATGGATGTGGCGCACAGCAACCTAGACCATGCCGGCCCTGGGGACTGCCATCCAGGCAGTGCTGGGGCCTGTTCTGGGTGCACCAGCCTCGGAGTCTCAGGGCTCCTGGACCTCAGGGAGGACCACATCCCAGAGCAGGGTCATCAGGCTCTCCAGTGGAGGGGAGAGGCTGCTGGACAGCTGGCTGCAGGCCAAGACGCAGGGCATGGGGGCCAGTGCCTGTGGGTGGCGTTGCAAGGCTGAGCGTGCCTGTGCAGAGTGGCGTGGTGTGCATGCGTGTGTGCATGTTCCTCAGCCCCAAGCGTGTGTTCACAGCCCTCCTGCCGGGCAGACAGTCCTGGGCCCCAAGCTGTTCCCAGGTCCAGGCCGAGCCGGCCCAGACCTGGTGCCCTGGGATTCTTGGGGACTGCGCTGCTTCTGGCTGGGCCAGGTGGGACCTGGGCACAGGTGGGGCTGGGGTGTGCCTCGGCAGGGCCCAGCACGAGGCCAGGTGAGATGAGCCTGGGGAAGCTGGCCTTCTCTTCCGTGACCTCTGTGCCACGAGCACCACCACAGGCACACAGGTGGGGAAACAGTCCAAGGGTGGCCTGGAACTTGGCCTGAACCACAGAGCCTGGGCCTGCCATCAGCCACCACCCTGGGCCAGCCTGGCCCTGGGACCTAGGTCATTGTGCTGGGATTCAGCCCTTCTTGGGACCAGACACTGGTGACATGGGGACACTGGACATGTGGCCTGCTCTCAGGGAGATGGAAACATGGGGCATTCGGCGAGCACCGCTGTATACAGCTAAACGTCTAAGGACGCGCGCTGTGTCTGTGGTCAGCACTCTCAAGTCCGTGAGGGCCCATCGTGTCTCTTGGGTCCCAGCTCTGTTCCTTGCCAACTGTCCCCTCCAGCACCCAAGCTGATGGCAAAGGGTGTGGTGAGACCTCTGGGCCACTGCACCCCAGCCCTGCCCTTGTGCCCTCAGGCAGTGCCTGTGTGAAGATGCCACTGACTCAGTGACAGCTGCCCTGAGGGCAGTGCGCCTGCCAGACAGGATGGAGAAAGACAGCCACCCCGTGGTCCCATCACTGTCACCTGATGTCTGTTTTTCACTCTGGGAAAATCACTGTTGTCTTTCATTCTGCCTTTCTTTTGTTCTGTCGTACCAGTGATTAAATTCAGAGCCTCCACGCTGAGCTATATCCTGAGCACTTTTTATTTTTGAGGCAGGGTCTCCCTAAGTCATTAACCTACCCAGGCCTTCGGTCTCCACGTCCTGCCTCAGCCTCCCAGAGTCCTGGGACGACAGTCGTGTACCACCACACCCAGATTCTGGCTTCTTTCTTTCCAGTAGCACCAACCTGATCACGTCTACGCCAGAAGCTGTACCTTCCCTGCGGAGCAAGAATGTACAGAAACTTTGTTGTTTAAATGCCATCCCTGTAGCAGCTAGCATGGTGGCCCTGACAGTGACAATGACATCAGGCCAGGTCCCATGCTGACTTGAGGAAAGGATTTGTGTTGACACCAGAGGTGAGCTTGCTTTGGACCCCTGCCCCACCCCCCGCCGCGGGGTGACTTGGAAGGGACATACTGAGGGGGCCGAGGGGCCAAGTGACAACAGAACGGGGACTGTTGCGAGGCAGGCACAAGTGGAGGACCCTGGAGCCCAGGAGCCAAGGAGGCAGGAGGCTTCTCCTCTGAGGGCGTGAGCCGCGGCCCACTAGCGCTCGGCTTTCAGCCTGTGAGGCTGAGAGGACATACTCTTCTCTAACCACTGAGGTCTTGGCCCCTTTTACAGTGTCCAGGAGGGACACTGGCAATCTGTCCCTGCCCTCTGGTCCTGTCACTCTGTGAGTCCCTGTGAGTATGCCCCTGGCCCTCCTGGTTGGCCTGGCTGGGTCTTCTATGTGTATCTTTTCATATCAAGTGATTTTTACAGACTTGATTTTCTTTTTCAGATGCAAAATACATAATGCAAGTTTCTGTTTATTTCATAAAACTTGGAAGACACAGAGAGATATATACATACAGAACAAAAATTATAGTTAGTGATCCAGCCACGGATGATGATGCTGTGTGGTCTGTGTGCTCACTGAAGGCCTCTGGGAAATGTCACCAGCGCAGCCATGGTGGGAAGTGCTTTGGTGGTTTCTTAACATGCTGGACCTGCAGCCCAGTGGTGGACTCTGGGCAGTCCCTGGGGACCAGCGACCTCTGTGCAGGAAGCCGGATGTCATCGTGCACCGTCTCAGACCGACTGAGTTCAAGCAGGCTAGAGGAGCATGGAGGAAGGACCGAGCATCTGTCTTGCACTGT
Organism: Octomys mimax; assembly: GCA_002564305.1. Lineage (NCBI taxonomy): Eukaryota > Metazoa > Chordata > Mammalia > Rodentia > Octodontidae > Octomys > Octomys mimax. The sequence continues at coordinate 23,457 of NDGM011185386.1, forward strand.
GGGCTGAGGAGACAGGGCCAGCAACACCAGGGACAGGTCACAGGGGTGGCGACCGGCGTGGTAAGAAATGGGTTCATGCCCCCAACCGCCCCATACCACAGGATTCTATTCCTGTCACTTGAAGTGATGGGGCCCCAGGGGTGGGGGTCAGATCGGTGTGATGGGGCAGGGTGTGGTGGTGGCAAGGGCTATGTCTCCACTGTGGCCATGGCTGCACTAATCTCTGGGACCCAGCGACGTGGGCAGGTGGCCACACGGGGTACCGTGTGCCACCGCTGGGGAGGCTGTGGAGGCCCTGGGGTCCCTCTGTTTTCTCTTTGAGATGTTGTATCCCTCTAGATTGATTTCAAGATAAAAAATAAGACAGTCCTGATTGGGAAGAGAAAACTACACTAGTTGTTCAGAGGGTCCTATCATCAGGCACTGCGAGAAGAGAAGGCCCTGGGGGGACCCGGCAGCAACAGCACAGGCTGGAGCAGAGGGGAGGTGGGATCTTGGGCGTCTCAGGGATCCCCGGGGCGGAGACTGCAGGGAGGGATGGTGCCTGCCCTTGGGACCCCTGAGTCCTCGTGGGCCAGACACAGGGTGTGGCGGGCTGGAGAGCGGCAGCATGCCCCTTGCTCTCTAGAAAGCGTTGTGGGTTCATTCTCCCTGGGAGGGCACCGTCTGTGCTCATTTTCGCTGTCCCAGAGTTACCTTAGGAGGGGAATTTTCACGTCTGCACCACCCGCTCGTGATGGATGAGCCTCCTGTGACTGGATGATGCAGAGGCCACGGGAGGAGCTCGGGGAGAAAGCCAGGGCTGGGAGCAGCTCCGTGGTCAGCAGGAGCCTGGTTCCTGGCCTCGGGTAGCTGCTGGAGCCCCCCTATCAGTGCCCACCCACACTGGGTCCCCAACAGCCCGTGGCCCCCTGAGCCGCGCACTCAGCTGACTGTGCTGTCCCCAGGACCCTCTCTTGGTTAGGCCTATGTGGCTTTCTCACCTCTGAGTCTTCTACATACATTGTGTTGTATTCATTTTTATTTTTTAATGAGAGTGTAGGTGATTTTAATTTTCTTCCAAACACCACCACGTGCCGTATACTTTAGGGTCTTACAATCCATCCTATATTGTTTTCTATTCAGAGCAGATATTAGCCTTGTGAAAAACAAAAAACAAAAAACTAGCAACGAGACAGGGTCTCACTGTGTAGCCCAGGCTGACCTGGAACTTTTGGCGATCTTCCTGCCTCAGCCTCCTGAGTGCTGAGATTGCAGGTGTGCGCCACCAGGCCTGCCTCTGATGGCCATCTGAATTGGTTACTTTTCTCTGTTCTCTAGGCCATGCTGAGTGGAGGGGAGTCGAGCCCGCAGCCTCCTTAGGGGCTCCTGATGTCTACCCCAGCTGTCAGAAGCTTGTCTGGCTCGGTGGCTACACTGCACCCATGAGGGTGGGGCCCCTTTGCTCCATGCTGTCCGTGTGATGACCTGATTTAGGGCAGACCCAGCCTGACCCGCTTGGCCCAGGGACCCGCCGGCCGGGAATGGGTGCGTCTGCCACGCCCTGGCCTGAGTGGAGATGACCCATGCTGCCGGTCCACCCTGCTGGCCATTGGCCTGGAGGTGGCCGACCCATGTGAGTCCACAGCTGGGTGGACAGTGGGAGCAACACGAGGGCCCCAGGCCGGGGCAATGGGACAGCAAGGGGCCTGGTCCTGGACTCTGCTCTTCCCCGGTCCTGCCTTGCACCTCCTCTCTCAAGCCTGTCTGCGCTGCACACACTTGGCGGATCACACCTACACCCTCTGAGGCCATAGAGCTCCTGTGGTCACAGTCGGGCTCCAGGGCTTAACGTAGAGTAATGGAGGGCCAGCCCGGCCATGAGCCCCCCTCATTCTCCTTGCTTCTGTGGGCCACAGGCTTTGGTTAGGGCTGCCTGGCACCCACAAAGGCATCAGGTCAAGGCCAGGGGGCCACCCCTTCACCACCCCCCCCCCGGGAAGCTGGGGTCCTTAAGAGCTCCCTGGTCATGTGTGGTGGTGCACACCTATAACCCCAGCACTCCGGGAGGCTGAGGCAGGAGGATGGCAAGTTGGATACCAGCCTGAGCAGTGTGGCTACTTAGTGTGAAGTCTGGGGCTGCAGCTCTGAGGGAAGGCCCTGGGCTTGGTGCCCAGTCCAGAGAAGTGTGCGGGGTCTCCTGCATTAGGCCAGGCCTGCCTCAGGGCAGCTCAGCGTGGGCTGCTTAGAGACCTGCGCCGCAGCTGGTGAAGCCTTTGCCTTTGCCATGCGACGTAGCCGAGTCACAGTGACTCGTCACCCTGTGGGAGGGAGACCTCACAGTGCACAGGTCGGCACTGCTACCCCACCCCATCCATCTCTGTTGACCTGGGGGCTCTGCCAGGAGCATAGCCCGGCTCAGCGCACACCCTGAGCAGAGACAGAGGGGCACACGTGTAGATCCTTAGTACACACTGCACGGCGCTGAGGTCCCCTGCACCCCATGGGGCCCGGGACTCACTGCCTCTGCAGGGGCCCTTGTGACCCTGGAGTCCGTGGCAGCACACAGAGCAGCTTCCTCCTGACCCCAGGACCCCATCCAGTGCTCCCCCATGCTTCAGGGGGACAGGCCAGAAGCTCTCTGCTGCCCCCTGGTGGAAGGCCGGCAACACACTAAGAACCATGAGGCTCCTGCTCTCCCGGCCTCTGGACAGAGAGGGGCAGGGGTCCAGGCCCACTCAGGGTCCTGCCCACCTGAGTGCCTCCTCCTCCTCTTCTTCCTCTTTCTCTTCCTCCCCATCTTCCTCTTCTTCCTCCTTCTCCTCCTCCTCTTCCTCTTCCCTCCCCCCCTCCTCCTCTAGGCTTCAGTTTCCCTGTGAAGGGGCCTGGGGGACAAGAGTGAGGCACGGGTGGTCACCTCTGCAGAGATGGACCTTTGGCACTAAGCAGGGGTGAACAGCCTGCTGTGTGGACTTCACCCCATGCTATGCCTGTCTCCTTGGCACTCTGGGAGGCTGAGGCAGGAGGATTGCAATTTGGGACCTAGCCACTGAGAGCTGAAATGAGACCCTTGGTCACAGTAAAATGGGCTGAGAACTTAGCTGCAAGGCAATGCTCTGGATAATTTGCTAGTATTGGGAAGGAAAGAAAGAAGGGAGGAAGGAAGGGAGAGAGGGAGGGAGGGAAGGTGGGAGGGCACAGAGATGGCCATGGGGACAGCTCGGGTAGGACTAGGCCACCCCAGGACCCTGCCAAGGATGGCCTGGGCTCAGAGGAGCAGAGAAGCTCCCTTGGAGCCACAGCGAGTTTCTGAAAACACATTTATTGCTCTTGGGCCCTCCCCCACTCCCCTGAAGCTTGGCAAGGAGGCTGGCTACTGCCCTCAGCCCTGCGGTGGGGGTCCCTGGGCCAGCCAGGGTGCGCGGGCCCAGAAGCGCTGTGGGGTCAGATCGGCTCTGCGGCTGTTGAGCTCAGAGGCGAAGGTCCTGGCCTTCTGGTAGAAGAACAGGGACTTCTCGCGGTCTACCAGGAAGTGGTGGTAGATGGTGGCCAGCCGCGTGTAGATCTTCAGCTGTGCCCGCTTGTGGCCAAGGTCCACGGCGGCTGCCAGCGCCAGCTGGTAGTACCCGGCTGCATCGAAGGGATCCTAAGGGTGGGGGAGGCAGCCTTAACAGTGCAGCTTCTAACCAGCAGGCACAGCAGGGACACGGGGACCTTCCCCAGGACAGCTCCACTGTCCGCCGCATACTGGGGCTCCCAGTGTCTCCAATGCCCATGATGCTTTGAGGACGTCCGGTCGCTTGGTTCCAGGCCTGAACCCCGACTGCCCCCAAGTCAGTGGCTGCTCCCTGTGGGTCCTGCTGCACATTTCTTAGCTTCCCATGCTCCCTGTCTGTGGGGCCTTTGCTGTCTCCTTTGGGTGCAGGACTGGCTGACTGTGGGGGTGCCCAGGCGCAGGCTGCGGGTGGGCTGTGAGCCACCCAGGCATCCTGGGGCAATGTGGATACCTGCACCCATGGCCCAAGCCTCCCTTGGCAGGCCCAGCAAGAGCACCTCATGCAGGCATTGTCCCTGGGTTTCTCCTGGGAATCCCAGGTGGGCTGTGACACCCTTTCCCCTCCATACACCATCAGAGACACAACTGCACCTCAAGCCTATGTCCCCGGCCTGGGTGTGGGTCTCCAGCCTTCCCATGGCTTCTCCAGCCTCTCCTGAGGTCCTGCTCCATGTGCTGACCCCAAGGGTCTCCCTAGAACCCAGCGCAGACGCAGCCTTACCTCTCCCCAGCACCTGGGAAGGGCTGTGTGGGGGCCAAGGACACTGCGCAAGACCGCCCACCCAGACTCTGTTCAGCCCCGAGGAGCCAGGACAGAGGAGAACAGCTGTTAATGAGTTACTTCTGGGGACCAGCAGAAAGCAGGGACCACATAACCAACCACGGGGTGGGGGTGGGGGTGGCCAGGTCATAGCAGAGGAAGGCAGAGGTACCCAACTCTGGTGACTGGGAGGGGAAGCCTCCTAAAGGAGCAAACATCCCACCCAAACAGGCAGGAGCCATCCAGAGCGTGCATCTGTTCCTGTGTGCATGTGTGCGCGTGTGTGTGCACGTGTGTGTGTGTGTGTACATGTATGTGCATGTAGGCGAGGACCAGCTCAGGTTCACCAGTACACGCGCGTGCACGCGCGCACACACACACACACACACACACAGAGGCCTCCCTCATCTGGCTACCATGAGCTACTTACAGACTGAAGGGGACCAAGTTAGACAGCCCTGTCCAGCGTCCTCTGTGACCCTGTCCTGCCCCTCCCTATGCAGGCACATGGATGTCCCAGCACAATCTCAGGAGCAGCGCCTGGCTGAACATGGTGCCGAGGCCTTAGGAAGGAAGTGGGGGCACTTCTGGCTCTCGACCCACCCAGTCTGGCTTGACCTCAGCTCCGAGCAGCAGCCTGGCCCTTTCCTTCCTCCAGGGTGAGCAGAGAGGGTGGGCGCTGCCACAGTGGAGGCTGCAGGGACCACTTCTGGCCAGCAGGTGTCGCCAGTGTATGGCCACCACCCACAGACTGGGGACAGGGCAAAGGCACCTGTGCTGCACAGGCCTGGGCTGGGGCTGGGCTGGGGCTGGTGGTGGCAGGATGACAGAGGACACTCCAGGTCCTTGTCAGTAGGTGGCTCTGCAGGCTGGGGTACAGATGGGGAAGGGGCCCCAGCTCCTGACCCTGCAGCGCTGATCAGACAAGCACTCTATGCCAGGCTGCACAGGACACTGCTCCTTCCCCGAGCCTCAGTGTCCCTCTCTGTGAAGCAGGATGGCATACCACCCTGGCTCCCTGCCCGGGTGACCTGGGGAGCAGGCGTCTGGGGCTCCAGGAAGGGGCTTCTGAGAGCAGAGGGCAGCTGGGAGGGGCTGTGACTTGGGACTGGGTGGTGGCCCTCAAGTCCTTCTCCCCAGGTTACACATTTAAACTCCTACTCCACTGTCAAGGCAAGCTTTGGCATCACCTCATGCAGGGACCCCAACTATTGTCCCTGCTGTACCAAGTCCTCCACGGCGTGGCCTAGCCAGCATGGCAGCTGGCAGTGTCCCAAGGCCAGAATGGGGTCCCCACACCCACCTTCAGCTCGTAGAAGATGATGTCGCCCAGCACCAGGTACACCTTCACATAGTACAGGGTCTCCTCCTCAAACTCCAAGGGCGAGCGGCACAGTGACAGCGCCTTGAGGTAGAAGTGCTCGGCCAGCTCACCGTGGCCCAGCCGGTGGTGCAGGGCGGCCAGCCTGTGGTAGGCCACGCGCTCGTTCAGCTGGTCACCTGGGGTGAGCAGGTGGAGGGTAGATGTGGGGACGTGACCTGCAGATAGGGGCTGAGCCTACAGGCATGGCCCGTCACTTCCGGTCCCGACTCACTTTCCAATTCGGAAAGTGGGGTGATTGTGCCTGCTCCCCTTATACCTTGGTGTTTGGCAACATCTCTGCTCTGTGCTTGCATGAAGTCACCCACATGGGGTGCCTTCCCTCATGGTTCTTAATAGGATCCCCAGAAGGTACAAGGCAATGGCCCCACCCGGGGTGTTATGGACAGAGCCCACAACCTTGAGTGTCTCTTCCTGTTGGAGCCCTGGGCCCTCCCTCAGCCTCACTGGTCCTCACATCCTGCCCCCCAGGGCCAGTGTGTGGAGGCTGCAGGCAGAGCCCAGGACCAGGTTGGGGTCTTTCCCTGAAAACAGAGACAGTCCACAGAGTAGGGTTCAGACACGGTGTAGGACACTGCTGCCTGGCACTAAAGGATAGGGACTTCAGCAGCCACGGAGCAGCAGGGACTACATGGGCTGGGAAGGGACATCACGAAAGGAAAGGACCATCACAGAGTTCCAGCCTGACATCTTCAGGAACAGGTAGAAGCTGGGACATATGGCACCTGTGTGGGCACTTGTGGTAGGCCAGAACAGAGGCAGGAAGTCCACACAGAGTTTCACCCATGCTGTGAGATGCAGTCTGGGCTTCAGGGCTGGCTGGTCAGATCTGACCTCAGCCGCCTGGACAGGAGAGGGAGGGCCTGGCACCCCAGCTTACCCAGGGTGATGCTGAGCTCCAGGGCCTCACGGGCAAACTCCAGGCCCTCCTGGGGCGTCTCCAGCACGGCCAGCAAGGCCACCAGCTTGTTACACAGCCGCAGCTCCGCCTCCTGGTTCCCCAGGGTTATGGCCAGGGGCAGTGCCCGGTCCTGTCCACACCGAAGAGGAGCTCAGGCCAAGCCCACACAAGGCGGGGTACCCTCACCCTCCTGTAGGGTCTGCACACTGCTTGGGCCCGGGAGAAACAATGGTTCAGAGAGTGCTGACAGCCCCCGCTGGAGCTGGGAGGCCTCCCGTCCTTGCCCACGAGGCAGGCCCCAGCTGCAGGCACACTGACAGGAATCCTGGGCCTAGCTGCTGTTGAACTACTGGCACAGAGGAAGGGGGTGCCTGGGCCCCCCTCGTGGCACATCCTCCTGCCTCTGTGAGCCTCAGTTTCCTCATCTGCCTGGTGGAGAGCCACGTTCATCTGGGGAGGCTTGGGGTCCTCTGGCGCCCCATCGAGGGCGCACAGCTCTGCTTACCCGGTAGAAGGACACAGCCTTCTCTCGGTCCCAGGCCCCGTTGAAGAAGATGTCTCCAGCTGCCTCAAACAGCCCCAGCCCGAGGCTGGGGTCCCCTGTGTACAGTGCTGCGTTCTGTGCCACCTGCATCGTGGGGAGCACACCGAGAACTGGGTGTCAGGCTCAGAGCCTTAGCCTTCTGTACTCTAGCACTCGGCCCCAGGATGACGACCCCAAGTACCCACAGGATGGGCTGGCAAGGTACATGGGCAGAACTCTGGCCAGGCCTCCACCATGCCCACACCGGGCACTCCTGCCTGGCACCTGTGTGCCCACCACCTCCTGCCCCTCACCTCCACCTCCTGAGCCCTCAGAGAACATGATTGGCCACGGCCACCTACTGCCCCGCCAGCCAGTTCAGCTTCATAGGCAGGGTGGACCCAGTTTCTTGCCTCCTATGCTGCGGGGCGAATAGTAGGAACCCAACAGGTGCCTTATGGATGGGCGAGAGCTGTCCCTGCCCGGAGTCTGGCTAGAGCCAGCTGCGCACAGCTTCGAGGCAGAAGCAGGCTCCTTGGAGCCTCTGGGCCTTTGCATCCACTGGTCACCCCCACCTTGTCCTCCAGCTGGGCACCAGGCCCCAGCCTGCCACATCCCAGACCCCCCAAGACCATGCACAGAGACCCCATCTCCTCTCAGCTCTTGGCTCAGCAGAGGGGCACAGCGTCCACAAAGTCGACTCAGGGCCAGGCCCTGTGTTCAGGTCATGTGATGAGGGGCAGTTTCTTGCCCCTCAAGAAATGGATGAATGCATTTCCAGAGCAGGCTCCACGCACTGCTAAGCAAGTTCTTCTGGGAGTCTCTAAATGGACAGGTCACTTGTACACTTATTGAGCACTTGCTGTGTACTAGCATGGAACAAGCACCCTCAAAAGCTCGTGTCTCTGCCTCAGGAGCTCAGGTCGTCATCCAAGATGCTGAGCACTGGGGGAGGCTGAAGGGATCAGAGGCAGAGGGGAAAGACCAGCTCCTCAGCATGCAAGGGATGCTCAGTGGTGGATGGATGAGTGGAGGGGTGAGCAGGTGGATGCGTGGATGAGTGGGTGGATGAGTGGGTGGGTGGGTGGATGGGTGAGTAGAGGATGGGTAGATGAGTGGATGGGTGGGTGGA
>NDGM011185387.1:0-11057 GCA_002564305.1 Octomys mimax
AGCTGGCCACACACACAAATAAATAAATAATTTAAAAAATAAATAAAACTGAATAATTAATTTAAAAAAAATAAAAATAAGTGAACCTCTGCTTATAAACAAGTAGGTTCATCTACTAGCAGTAAGGAATTTGATTTCATCTTCTTCGATATTTTCCAGCAGATATCATGTAAGTCTCCAAGAGTTCACATAACACATTACCACATGTTGGGTGACTTAAAAATGACAAGGTTCCAGAAAGTGGAACTCCAAAATCAAAGTATCAACAGGAAAATACTGCCTCTGGATGGTCTAAAGAATACTTTCTTTCCTCTTCCAACTTCTAGTAGCTGCTTGCATTTCTGGGCTTCAGTGGTGTACAGCTACAGTCTCTCTGTCTCTGTCTGCCTCTGTCTCTCTGTCTCTCTCTGTCTCTTTCTGTCTTTCTCAGTCTCTCTGTCTCTGTCTCTCTCTTTCTGTCCATCTTTGTCTCTTTTTATTTCTCTCTGTCTCTCTGCATCTTTCTCCTCCCACCCATCTCCTCTGCATTTCTCTTCCATTACTATGCTTTACAAAGATATTTGTCCTTGTATATGGTTCTACATTAGACTATCACTTAACCCAAGATTCTCTTGTCTCAAGATTGGAACAAATTACATCTACAAATACCATTTTTCCAAATAAAAGTGTATGCTGTCACCTGTACCAGGACTTGGGATAAAGAAATACTGCTGGAAGCTCCCATTTGTACCACTCCCGTCACATATGATGAAATGTAAAATTTAAAGCACTGCTGAGTGCCAGATGGTACTATCATCCATTTATTTATTACCAAGTCCATCAATGTGTAAGCAAGAAAACCCATAACAAAATATTCAAAATGCATAGTCTGAAAAAAGTAGGCATTAGTGGTACAAAAATGAACAAGTAAACTGAGCAGCGTGAAGCCATCCTGAAGTCCCAGCTCCTCAGAATAGGGAAAGAGGATGGTGAATTTGAGCTCATGAGGGCAACTTAGAATTGTCTCAATAAGAGTAGACAAATAAAATATAAAAGAGCTGCGGCAGTAGCTCTACACTGTATGATTTTCCTCTCAGTACCGGAGAGGAAAATGAGTGAGCCAGCCTGGGCTACAAAGTGAACTCTAAGTCAACCTGACCTGCATAGTGAGATCCTATCTTAAACACACACACACACACACACACACACACACACACACCCTAAATTGCTGTTCTAAAGAATAAACAATAATCTAAATAGCTTCTATATCTAATTAACAAATAATTTACCTAATAATGATTAATAAAAATGAATCAATGGACAGTGAAATAATATCAATTATTTTAAAAACTGGAATGAGATGATAGGAAAGAGTAGGTGAGCAAATGACACCTGAGTTGGGCATCAAAAGGGTAAGCAGAGAGGTATTTATACTATGAAGAGTAAACAGTTACATAATTAAACTTGTGAGTGTGCAGAATGTTTGTCTATGTTTAACATGTTATTTGCATATTGTGTTTAAAATTTGAAAGCTTCTAAATTTTTAATGGTAACCTGTGTAGTAGATGTTATCCATTGTCCATATTTTATCAAATAGAAGCTATTAAAACAGTGAGCACTGAAAGCCCTGAAAATATTTTGCAAAACAACAATTGTAAAAATAAACACAATAGCTTTTTTTATTTATTTATTTTTATTTGTTTTTTATATATTGGATTTTTCTTTTTATTTTATTAATTTTATGGAAAAACAAATAACAGTGAGACTGTTTCAAAACAGGTTAGTAGGACAGTTGCAATATTTAATACATTATATATTGTTTTCGTAGTAGTTATTTGTAGTACAAGATGTAGACATGATGTCTTGCCCAAACACTATTAGTGCAGATCTTTCTTCTCATCAGTTAAGAGAAAGTAGCTGTATATCTATCCTTACTATTTTTTATATGCAGATATATACTACTATTATGGGCTAATACACTATATTGGATTATTTTGCTGAATTCATGTATCTACCATATTTAAATGGCAAGGGAATACACATCTTTGACAAAGCTAAACAAAAAAGGGAGGTATAAATGAAGGACCATTTTTTACTGAAACAATAGTTTTCAAATACTACCTTCATGAATAAAAAAAATTATGATGCTACTGTTAAGATGCTCTGGGAATAATGGTCAATGTGCTCTCTGGCCCAAAGGAGGCTGAGGCAAGTGAATCACTGGGAAATCAAGGCAGCCTGGACTACAGGCTGAGCAAACTCTGCCTCAAGGAAAATAAAAATGCAAAAAAGAGAAAAATAAACAAAAAATATATGTATATATTTAGAGCACATTGCATTTTTACTGTGATTTAATGGGTATTACTTATCTTTAAAAAATTATTTTATTGTATTTTAAAGAGAAAAAGACACAAAAGCAAAAACAAACAGCAAAATCAAAGATAGAAACAGAGTAACATATAATACATATGGTAAATATTTTCAAAATAAGAATAGCAAATTTACAATCATTATATTTTTAATCATCAGATCTGTTGCTCAGATTAACAGATATAGGTTTACAATATTGGACAAACAATTGAAGATTAATGCATACTTTCAATAAACTTTAATTTTTTGCTTGATTTTTTTTGGGGGGGGGCAGAACTAGGGTTTGAACTCAGGCCCTTGCCCTTGCCAGGGAAGCGTTTATTCCACTGAGCCATCTCCCTGGTGACTTTTTTATTTTATTATTTTTTGTTTCCTTTTCTTTTTTTTCCATTTATGTATTTGGTACAAGGTCTTACTACGCAGCTCAGACTCGTAGTGATCCTCTTGTATTCAGCCTCCTGTGTGCTGAGATTACAGGAATGAATCACCGTGCCTGGACTGGGTTGTTGGCTCAGAACACCATCAGGGAGAGGTGAAGGGATGGTGCAGAATGTCACACCAGGGATTTAGCCCCTGTCCCTGCCCTTTTAATTTATTTTAAAGATAGTGTAATAATAATTGATAAGACATTGGAAGCAGCACATGTTTAGAAGAACAGGATGAGGGGTATTTAAGGATGGTTTTTGTATTGCACAATGCTATCTTCAATGTAGTTGCTCAGATTGTAGATATCGGCATATCGGTAGTCAAAGCGAAAATTTAAAATATTAATCGCTATTTTGAAAAATACTGATGGAAATTAGTAATACAACTATCTCAGCAATCCTGTATACATACTTGTATGATTTTTCCCCTTCTTTTTTTTTGCTATCTACTTTCTTTGGCACATCTTCATTTTTACTGCTTATATTCAGTTTCTTTCCATTTTACTATATCTATTATTCTTTTCAGATTTTATTTATTCTTTCAGGATTTTACACTCGGAAGACAATATGATATTTACAAATGTGAGTCTAATTTATTTCATTTATGACTATATCCTCTAGTTGCATCTATTTTCCTATAAAGGCCTCAAGTTTGTCTTGCTTTATAGCTAAGTAATACTCCATGATATAAAAATACCACATCTTTTTTTTTTAATCCTTTCCTCATGTGGTGGGCATTTTAGTTGTCTCCACGATTTAGCTGTGACAAATTGTGCTGCTCTAAACATGGGTGCATATATACCACTGTGTTATGTTTTTAACTATTTTAGAAAAATGTCCAGAAGGGGAATACCTGGATTTAATGGAACCTCCTGTCCTAGTTTTTGAGATGTCTCCACACTGATTTCCATAGTGGTTCTACAAGTCTACATTTCTACCAACAGTGGAGAATGGTTCCTTTTCCCCATAGCCTCTCCGGCACTTGTTATTAGTTGATTTCTTTATGATAGTCATTCTTTCTGAGATGAGATGGTATCTCAATGTTGTTTTAATTTGCATTTCTCGGGCATTATTATTTTGGAAATGATTTTCCTGAGCTGGTCAAAACTTTCAATTAACATAATCAACATTCTGTTAATTGCATGTTGCATAATTTCTCAAAGAACATTTTGTAGATATCTTAGGAATAGATGATACCATTACTTCTTAAATGTTCAAAATTAAAATGCAAGTGGAATTTGGAAATATGCTGGGAAATGTTATTATAAAAATATTTAAGGCCAGCCAGATAGATCAGTGGATTAAAGCACCCGGTTAGGCAGACACAGGGGTCTGCCTGGGTGTTTGATCCTGGCTGGCCCTACACCAGGAAGCCTCACTGAGATGCGGTTTAGGCTGGGTGCAGTGGTGTGTACCTTTAATACCAGCACTTGGGAAGAAGAAAACAGGAGGATCACTATGTGTCTGACCTGTGTAATGAGATCTTGTAGACAATGAAAATAATTAGGATAGATATATAGCTACTTTCTCTTAATTCAATAAGAAGAAAGATCTGTACTTATAGTGTTTGGACAAGCTATCATGTCTGCATCTTGGGCTATGAATGACTACTATAAAGACAATAATATGCAATGTATTAACTGTTGTAACTCTCCTACCAATCTGTCTTGAAGCTGTCATATTGAAATTTTTTCTCAATAAAATAATAAAAAATAATAAATAAATAAATATTACCACTTTAGTGAATGATATCGGTAGTGATTCCAAATAAAAAAGCAGAAATAAAGAGAAAAATATTTATCTGGGATAAAAATAAACAATAGTTACCACATGTATATCCATAACATAAAGTGATGTGATTTCTGAGGAGGCCTAAAACCCAAACAATATGTTTTCCGTTAAAACAAAGTAGATTCTATCATGGAATAGAAGAAGCTCAAAAAGATTTCAGGTCTGTTAACACCTTGATTTTGTCCCTATAATAGTCAAAATTGGATTTTTTTACTTTTAGAATTTTAAAGTAATAAGTTTTGAACATTTAAACTATTGGCTTGTTGGTGATACAATAGCAATAAACAATTCAAGCTGGTTTTGGTCAGAATGTGCTGGGCACTATTGTACACCTCATTTTCCTCTAGAAATAGATGACTAATAATTAATACTTGATTGTCAATTTATGATCTTCATTGTGTCATAGTTTACTCTGAGCTAAGTCCTATGTTTCAAGTACCAATTCCTCAGGTGTCATCAACCATTTTGTGATTTGTTATCCAAAAATTTACAACCACATACTATTCCTGTGTCCTGGGTTCTTCTCCATCATAAAGAAGCATAAATTTGGGTACTGCCCTGTGGCGGGTTATTTCTTTATATTTGGTTCACTAGCATCAATTTAAAATTGCTCTTATTTTTCCATCTTGCTATGCCTTGATAAAGTGGAGTAATTCAGTTATGTTATTCTCAAAATAAATGTATGTAATGAAAACTAAAGATCATATTGTACCAGTGAGAGCAATATTCTTACTTGTGGTCTGCAATATGTACTTTCTTCTAGTGGAAACACAACAATATCTATTCGGGGGAAATGGTCTGTGTGCTTTGCACTTTTACAGATTAGTTCAGTGTTTAGTTGTCTATTACAAGTGGTCATGATGTCATATCATTTAAATGTTAATTTAATGGAAGCATTATGAGTTAGATTAATATGGAACATGGCAAACTATAAAAAAAATTTGAGCTATAACATTAGTGAGTCCTTTAAGTGTACTCTCCTATTCCCAGTGAAGTAATACTCTAGTTTTACATTCTGGTGGCTAGGGACTTAATGCTGTAAGATTTCTGCCTAATATAAATCGCATAAATCACACAAAATGTCCCAGAACATCATGCTTTGTGGCTGATGAGAAGCACATTATTCTCTTTTTTTTTTCTAAAAAGAAATTGAACCCTAGCTATTTAAATCAAAGAACAGAGCCAACAATTCCTTGTTATCAACTTACATTACATGCATTATAGTTGATGTTGTCATTGGGAAGTTATCGCTTGCTGTAATATATTTTAAATTTCAATTGACCTTGATGGGACAAAGGCATTTTCCTATTGAAATTAACATGCTGCTTACAGCTTCAACTTTTATCTTGCATTAAAAAGTACTTGACAACACACAATTGTACTTTGGACAAGCTAGTGTTTCTAAATGGCCTGCGTTCTATATTGAACAAACCAGTGTTTTCAAATCATCTGTGTTCTATTTTGATCTCTGCAATGACAAAGTACAGACTCAATAGCTATTTGTTAGAACAATTTTCAATTCAAGAATTTCTTTTAAAAGTAATTTCTCTTTTATATCTTCTTTCTCTCCAAATTTAAGTACCAGGGATCTACTTTTCACTCTACTGAATTCTTTCCCCTCTTAAAAAGAATGTAGACCTGCTGCTGCAGCTGCTCCGTAAATTTCTTTTTACGTCTAATACCTACTTAGCTCCAGAAGCAAACCTCCTTCCATTAAGCAATGGCCTATCTATGTCCAGTATATTTTTAGGTTTCACTGCAGAGGGGACACACAGAGTAAGTTTCAAATTGATTCACAAGGAACCAGAAGCAGACTATATTTCCCACCTGAAATGTAATTTTCCAGACATTGTCCCTTCTACAGCTATCACTCTGCATAAATTCAGAATTTCAGTGTAGAAAACTGAATTTGACAAATTATTACCCAGTGAATGACAAAGTGAACATAGACATAGAGGCCTGAGAGACAATAATGTGGTGATGATGATGCTGGTGTCAAAGCCATCTCTTCCCCTTCAAAATTTAGCACAAAGTCATCTATGTGTTATTCGAACCTACTACTATCAGGCTTTCAACTCCCAGGTCAACCGTTCTATCAGCAGAACTTGCTCTGGAGGTCGCGGAAGATCTCCTGATGTTCCTCTACTATAATAGAAGTTTATAACTTAGGACATTGCTTAATTCAGAAAACTCATCCGTTCTGTCACACATTATGAACTTTCTTTCTGCATAACTAACATATCTTTTGCAGTATTTTTTCCTCTCCTGCCTTCTTTCTTTTCTTTTTTCCCCCAGTCTTTAAAAATTAGACACTTGTACCTGGGTTTTCACTCTTGTTCTCTCATCCTACTTGAAGCTGTGAAGTGAAGCCTATGTACTTTGCCATTTTTGTTAATGTTTTAACAATTTAATAAATAGTTTTCTTGATGAATGTAGTCATGAGAGTTGTTCAGCAGTATTCAAGGTATGGTTTTCCTGATTGGTCTGTAGTCTTCAATAAGTATAAGAAGTTATTTTATGAAATATCTGTCAAACTAGTCAGACTGCATTGACGCATCCTTCATTTTCAGGATTGTTGATTGTCTGGGCATATCTACCCCAAATAACCTTGCCTCCTTGTGTCACAAGGCCCAACTCACTCGTGTTCACCTCAATCACTGTTTCTTTGGTAATAACACCCAAAGATGTACACAGTGGTGATGAAGGATTCTTTTTCACACCAAGTATTGGCAGGCAAAAGGTGGCTTTCAGTTCAGGATGTGTTACATGGGCCTCCTTAAAATGTAAGCCCATTGGCCTAATGAATCTTTCATATTTAGGTGGTTTTTCTTGTAAAGCCATCTCCAGCAAAGCAGACTTCATTAACCATTCTCTTCCATGTCTTTTTTTTTTTTCTCTTTCCAGTTCAAATAATTTTTATTCCTTTTTTTCTCCTTGAACACAAACACTGGGCAGAGGAACTTCCCATTTCCCCACCTTTTCTTTTCATTTTTGTTTGGTCATGTTGGAAAGTACTTTCGCATGAGACGTCCTCTCTGTCCAGCAGGTAGACAGGGACTGCTTCTTGTGGAGTCTTTTCATCATTCTTTTGTTCAGTGTTTCTCTTTTCATGCATCTTGGTAGTCTTCTTCATTTTTATTTTCTCCGCATGGTGCTGTTTGTGGCAGAGTTTAGTCTTCTTTTTTTTTTTTTTTTTTTGTATTTTTAGGGAAGGATCTACAGGGTGTTCAGGTTTCACTAATATATCGGACTCATAGTGATGCGCCTGTTTACAGCCTCCCAAGAGCTGGAATTACAGGCATGAGCCAACACGTCCAATCTCAATTGCCATCTCAGTGCATCCCGGGGGCAGAGTCAGCACAGCAGAAAACACGTATGATTGTTAATGACTGTTTTATTTTGTGACATGATTTTCAATTATGTGATACATTTCTCTTTAACAGATGTGTTTCAGAGTTTCAAATATTTATTTGCAATTTAAAGTGAAGTTGCTTTACTATCTGTAATACTAAAATTAACAATGCAAAGACTGTCTACCTGTCTATTTTGGGCATTGTTGTAGCTTATATTTAAACCGAGCCCTCAAATGATTTGGAGTTTATGTGGAGCATCACGAACTTATAAAAACTCAAGGAATTTTATTGTTCTCCATAACTAGGTACTTTTAATGAGACCATGAAAATATCTATATTTATTTGAAATGTTAGAATTCCCATTTTTACATTTTCTGTGTGCTAGCCTTATTCTCAGGTATTAACATGGGGATTTTTGCCAATGTATATCTTTTTTATACATAACAACATCTGGTAAGCAAATCTCGATGCTGTCATTTAAGATCAATGAATTTTTTTTACTAAAAAGCTTCTGTAGTATTCCTTACTTATAATGAAGTTCAGTATTATTAAACTTCTTTCTTCCGTTTAACATTCTAATTTGTAGTTTAACCTAATTCTCAGTATCTTCTCTTAAATTTTTCTTCATCTCCGTTAGGTTTATACTTAGATCAAAGTGATAATTTAGATTTTTCTCCAATAGTCAACTCTTTGATAACTCTTTATTCTACAATGTTTTTCTTTTTGTTTTACTTGCATTGACATTTCTTCTCTTACATTAAATGAGTCTAAGTCTTTAACATCCATTTATTTCACAGAATGACAGGATTTCTACTGTTATTCAATACTATATAATATATGAATATAATTCTAAAATATTACATTGAATTCTAATAATTTCAATTGAATGTATATGACTTTAGATTATGGGTGTCCCAATAACTAGGGTATAATATTCTCTATATTTTTATCTCAGAATTTTAATGTAGTATTGTCTGCATATAAAGATCTCAGTAAGTATTTGGGGTTCCACAAAATACAAAGGTGGATTTAGAATTAATAATAAAGGCTACAACTTTTTTTAACAAATTGAGCAATTATTCTAAAAAGTGTTACCTCAGGAACAATTTCATGATAAATAGAGACATAAAATTATCAAGGAGCAGTGCCTGGTCATGACTTTTTATACTTTCTCGCTGTACCAGTGATAAAAGGCTATACCCTACAAAACTTTGGAAGTCACAAACCTGAAGAATTGTCTAGTAAACTGGAAGGTAAAATGATAATTCTAAAAGTTCAAAGTTCTTCCAGTTATTCATTCAGTTTTTATTCAGTGCAATTAGAGGAACTGTGACCATAATAAATAAAATGATCTACTTGTTATGCACTCCCTCTATATCACTTATCATGTGGAAAGAAACAGTTTTACAAAATTTAATATAAAACTAACACTGAAATTTTAATTGGTTTTAATATAAATGTAATATTTCAAGGACAATGATTTTTTCTAATTCTAGGTTCATATGATTTGTGTTCATTCTTTTTATCAGTTAGACCTGTGCTTCATGGACATAATGCTAGTTTCCAAAGTAGAGGGATCTACTTTCCTCATTCAAAAAATGACTCAACTCTATTCATTAAAACAGAATGCAACATCTTAAGAACAGATCTAGACAAATGACAGAATCCCCTGAGGGTGAGTTGATAAGCCTGCTTGTTGACCAGGCTCTGTAAACCAAAATGTATCAGGCCAACTTCCATAACCTAAGGAAACTCACCATTCACCTTATTCTACAGCATATTTTCAAGTATCTAACAGGAAAATTAACACTGCAGAGACTGAGATAGAACTGTAACACCCTGGGAGTAGGTTGAAGAAAGCATGAGATAAATATTCTCAATATTATGGAATTCCTTAAGAATAAGTCCCTTTGAAAAGTGCTAAGAAAGACATATTAAGATAAACACCATAGATACTGGAGTTGATCACCCTGTACCTGCAGTAGTCAATAGCATAATCCTGTCCTGGACTATACTGCAGACATTTGCACAATGTGATAGGAATCTTCTTTCAAAGACTCCATTACCCTGTGATTTTCTGCTGGATTGGTCCTCTGGAAACCAATGGAGAAACTCCACTGAAATGCCTCACAATAAGAAGAAAATGATACAATAAAATAGGGATTTCTAGTGACTCACTACTGATGAATAAAAGTTCAGCAATTGGAAACTATATTAAAAGGCCAAAAGAAAGCTCAAGAGGCAACAGAGGAAATGAAAGTAAGAGAACAAGGTCATCCCATAGCAAAATGTGATTTTCATTTTTAAAACTAAAATTAATGAAAACGTCTCCAGTGCTATGGAGTGGAGAAGTCATTCCTCTATGTTGAGAGTTGAAAACCCTCATCAAAGCACAAATAATAAAGAGGGATCATAAGAATGGCAAGACTTAGAATCCCACACAGCAGTCTCCTGAGGCCCCAAATACATTTCAAGGACAAGGCATTCATGGGCTAATAAGGCTTCTCTATGCCCCAACCAAGTCCACAAAGA
Source organism: Octomys mimax (assembly GCA_002564305.1). Taxonomy (NCBI): domain Eukaryota; kingdom Metazoa; phylum Chordata; class Mammalia; order Rodentia; family Octodontidae; genus Octomys; species Octomys mimax. Next base: position 10,451 of record NDGM011185387.1, read on the forward strand.
ATATGACTTCAACGTTTAGCTCCATGAGTCAGTAAAAGATGTCCCTGTACATTTCTTATCTTTATTCCCTTCAAAAAGACTGTTTAAGTTTTAAGGCCAAGGGTACTGAATTCTAACTGGAGATAAATGGCCTGAATCCCTTTCAAGGTAAAAGAAAAATAAAAAGAGGGAATTCAAACTTTTGTGGAATAATAAAATTCTTATGAACAACTGATAAAAATCCTACCCTACAAGTATGGAACTAATGACTTGAAGAAATCACACGCAGTGATCTACAGTTGACAATGTGCATGTACAGTTTCACATGTGCTTTTGATGGGGCCTTCTGGACACTTTCATTGTCACTGCTGCAGACATTATTGATGTGATATTTTGGTTCCTTGTTGCACAAATTGTCACTGCAGCCTGAGGGTTTATGGCTCCTTACCATGGAGGATTCAAGTCATGACAAAGTGGTGCATGTAAATTATTCAGGCTCTAAAGGATCATTCAACAAAAGCAGTATCATGACACACTATGCAGAGGAGGATGTAGCTCTGCTGGTACTGCACTTGCTGCATTCAGGAGTGTTATGCATCATTGAGTTGCAGATTACCAGTCTGCCCAC
>NDGM011185388.1:0-13759 GCA_002564305.1 Octomys mimax
CCCTGTGCCTTGCCAATCTTGTTCCAAGTAGGTGCTTTAGACCACTCAGCCATCTCGCCAGCCGGCATAAGGGTTTTTTTTTGTTTTGTTTTGTTTTGTTTTTTTTCTCCGCATGCCTTCAGGGCATGTATCCCTGGCTTAAGTTGTCCGATTCGAACCACAGCACCCTGAGCCTGACTGCTTTGTTTAAACAGCCACTTAAGGAACTGAGCTACAGGGCAGGCCGATAAGATGACAGGTATTTAAGCATGTTTTTTCTATTATACATTTCTGTACTCTATATAGTTGTTTAGTTTGCAAATTTCAGCATACAGAATTAGTCCAGGTGAAAATTGTACACATTAACTGCTATTTTCAGGAAACTGATGAAAATATTTAGTAAACTCTCTTCATCCACCATATATATATATATATATATATATATATATATATATATATATATGGTAGGGGAAAATACATGCTATATATAACATGTATTTTCCCCCTACCTTTTTCCTATCTTTTCTCTTTCTCTTATCTTTTTTGTTTAACCCTTAAGTGCCCTTTCTTTCCATTTTATGGTATCAGCTATAATTTTCAGGTTTTATTTTTTTCTTTTGGGTTCTTACACTAGGGAGACAATATATTTACACATGTAGGTCTGGTTTATTTCACTTATGAGTATAGCTTCTACTTGTATCTACTTACCTATAAAGACCCCAAGTTTGTTTTTCTTTTTAGCTGAGTAATACTTCATTGTATAAAAATACCACATCTTTTTCATCTATTCTTCAAGTGGTGGGCATTTTAGTTGTTACCAAGATTTGCTATAACAAATTGTGCTGCTATAAACATGGGTGCACATACATCAGTATGGTATGAAGTTTTCAGTTCTGGGAAAATATCCAGAAGGGGAATAACTGGATTGAATGGGCTTTCCGGTCCTCGGTTTTGATGAGTCTCCACACTGATTTCCATAGTAGTTGTACCAGTCTATTTTCTCATCAGCAGTGGGGAATGGTTCCTTTTTCTCCACAGCCTCTCCAGCATTTGATATAAGTTGATTTCTCTATGACAGTCATTCTTTGTGTAAGATAGTATCTTAGTGTTTTTTTAATTTGCATTTCTCATATGGACAGCAATGTGGAACATTTTTTCAAGTACTTATTTGCCTCTTGTATTTCTTCCTCTGATAAGTGTGTATTCATCTCAGATGCTCATTTTTGGATTGAAGTTTTTAATTCTGGGACCCTAATATTTTAATTCTTTATGTGTTCTAGATAGAAGACATTTGTCTAAGTGATTATTGGTTAAGATTTTTTCTAAGCTTGTGGGTTGTCTTTTCACTCTGTTGGTAGTTTCTTTTGATGTGCTGAAATTTCTTAATAAGAGGAGGTCCCAGTTGTTGATTCTTTGAAGTATTTCCATGCAATTTGATTTTTGTTCATGAAATATTTGCCTATCCCTACATCTTCAAGATTTCTACCTACTTTTTCTTCCAGGAGAAAGTTCTCTTTTAATGTTTAGATCTGTGATACATTTTGACTATAGTTTAGTGCATGGCTATAGACCCATGTATAGTTTTAGTTTTGGGCATATAGAGAGCCAGTTTTGCCAGCACCATTTGTAAAGAGGCTATTTATCTTCCAGTGAACATATTTGGCCACTTAGTAAAAGATAAAATCATTGAGTGTGTTTGTAGTTGTATCTGGGTCTTCCAATCTGTTACATTGATCCTCATGTCTTTTTTCTTTTTTCAGTACCATGCTGATTTTATCACAGTAACTTTGTAGTATTATGTCAAGTCCTGCATTGTAATGCCTCCTGCCTTGCCTTTGTTGCCCAGGATTGCCTCTGCTATTCTAGGTGTTTTCTGGTTCCAAATAAATTTTAGGGATGCTTTTTCTTGATATGTGATGTACTTTCATGGTATTTTAATAGAGAGAACATCGAATATATATATAACAATTTTGGGAGTATGGCCATTTTCGCAATGTTGGTTCTTCCTATCTAGGAGCAAAGAATACCTTTGCATTTTCTGAAAACCTCATTGATCTCTTTTTTTCCAGGATACTGTAATTTTCATTGTATAAATCTTTTATTTCTTTAGTTAGATTAATTCCCAGATATTTCATTTTTGTGTAATATTTGAATGGTATTGTTTCTCGAATTTCTGTCTGTGTCTGTTATCTGTATAGAGGAATGCTATTGATATTTGGGTATTGAAATTGTAATCTGCTATTCTACTGAATTTATTAATTCTAGGAACTTCTTGGTGGAAATTTTTTTGGTCTACCAAGTAGAATATCATGTTATTCATGATTAATAATTTAACTTCATCTTTAAAAATTCCTACTCCTTTTATTTCTCTCTCTTACATAATGGCTCTAGTTAATGATTCCAGAACTATATTGAATAGGAGTGATGAAAGGAGACATCCCTTTCATGTACCTGATTTGAAAATAAAAGATTCCAGGGCTGGTCAGGTAGCTCAGTGGACTAAAGTGCCTTCTTCAGCAGAGGACAGTGGCCAGGGTTTGATTCCTGGCATGCCATGCCACCTTGCCCCTGGGGCATGCTGAGATGGCTATTGAGACTGGGTGTCGTGTTGCGTCCCTGAAATCCCAACACTTGGGAGGCTGAAGACAGAAGAATCACTATGAGTCCGATCTATGTAGTGAGACCCAGAACACCCTGTAGACCCTTTGACAAAAAAAATCAGAGTAAATGTTTTTCATTTATTCCCCATTTGGAATTACCTTGGCTATTGGATTTTCATAGATGGCTTTTATCAGTTTGAAGTAGAGGCCATCTATTCCAATTTTCTTTAGGGCTTTGGTCATGAATTAGTGTTAGATTTTGTCAAATGCCTTTTCTGCATCAATTGAGATGATCATGGATTTTTCATTTTGGCTCTATTGAGATAATATATGATGTTTATAGATTTACATATGTTGAACCATCCTTGCATCCCTGAGATGAATCTTACCTGGTCATGTTGTATAATGTTCTTGATGGTTTGCTGTATTCTATTTGCTAGGTTTTCAGTGAGGATTTTTGCATCTATTTTGTGAGGGAGATTGGCCTACAATTCTCTTTTTTGGTTAAATCTTTCTCTTGTTTTGGTATCAGTATAATACTTGCCTCCAGGAAAGATTTTGGGAGTATTGCTCATTCTTTTAAGTTTCATTGAAGAGTTTGAGGAGTATTGGGATTATGTCTTCTGTACATTTCTTGTAGAATTCAGCTTGAACCAATCGGATCTGGGCTCTTTTTTGGCTACAAGTTTTCTATTACATTTTCAGTTTCATTGGGTAATATTCATTTATTCAGAGTTTTTTTGTGTCTTCTACATTCAATTTTGGTAATTTGTACCTATCTAGGAATCTGTCCCTTTCTTCTGTGCTTCAATTTTGTGAGAGTAAAATTTTTCAAAGTAGCTACTGATGATCCTCTGACTTTCTACAGACTCTGTAGTAATTTCACCCCTTTCATTCATTAATACTTTAAATTGAACTTTTTCTTTCCTCTTTTTGATGAGGTTAGCTAGCGATTTATGAATTTTGTGTAATCTTTTAAAGAATCAGCCTTTTGATTTATTAATTGATTGTGTATTTTACTCCCAATTGCATTAATTTCTGCTCTAAACTTTATGATTTCCTCCTGTCTTTGGGCTTTGGGTTTGGTTTACTATTCTTTTCTAGACACTTGAGGTGTTGCAGTAGTAGTTGTTCTTGTTATGTTTTTCTGATTGTGTTCATTGCTATAAATTTCTACAAACTGCTTTCATTGCATCCCACAAATTCCAATAAGTTGTGCTTGAATTTTCATTGGATTGTAGATATTGTTTAATTTCTTGTTTAATTGCGTTTGTAACCCATTGATTGCTGAGTAGGGTGTTATTTAATTTCCATATGTTCATGGGGTTTTTGTGGTTTCTTCTTCATTTATTTCCAGTTTCATTGTGCTATGATCAGATGATATGCATGAGATAACTTTTATTTTCTTGTGTATACTTAATTATGACCTATGGACTGGTATGTGGTCTATTTTTAGAAAACGTTCTATGTGCAGCTGAAAAAACAATGTGTATGCGGATGTGGTTGGTGGAACTCTCTGTATATGTCCACTAAGTCCATTTGTTCAAAGGTCTTTTTTCATATCCAGTAAAGTTTGTGTTATATAGCTATGTACTCCTCNATTGGTCCATGTGTATTTATGACTGTTATCTCCTCCTCTTATATTTTTCTCCTAATTTGTATGTAGTGGCCTTCTCTATTTTGTTTGATCAGTCTTGCTTTAAAGTTCATATTGTGTGTGAACAGGATTGCTACCCCTGTTTTTTGTTTGTTTGTTTTCGTGAGGTCCTGGGGCATTTAGTATTGTTTTCCATCCTTTGACTTTCAGCCAGTGAAATTCCTCATGAGTTAAATGTATTTCTATACAGGGTATTGTTCGGTTTTGTTTCCAAATCCATTCTGCCAGTCTGTTTCTCTTTATTGGTGAATTGAGTCCATTCACATTGATGGCTATAATTGATATATATTGACTTATGTTTGACATGTTATATTTCTGGTGTTGGTTACCTACTTTTCTCCATTGTTTGTTTGCCTTATTTGGTGGGTTCTTTCCATTCTCATTATTGGAATTGTGGTCACTTTGATCCCTTCCTAGAATATCTTTAGTATTCTGTGTAATCTTGTTTTTGTTGCCATGAATTTTATTAGCTGCTCTTTGTATGGAAGTATTATACTTCTCCATTAAGCTTGAAAGAGTATTGCAGGGTATAACATTTGGGGTTGGAATTTGTTTTCTTGGAGGACTTGAAGTACTTTGCTCCATTCTCTTTTTGACTTGATGGTTTGTGAGGCAAAGTCTGCCTTTATTCTGGTGGGTTTTCCTTTAATTATTTCTTTTATTCTTTGGTATTTAATAAAGTCTGCAGGGTCTCACTTCACAGATCAAATTCATAGTGATTCTCCTGTTTTCAGCCTCGAAAGTTCCAGGATTACAGGTGTGCACTACCACACCCAGTCTCATTAGCCATCTGAGTGCTCCCCAGGGGTGGGGCTGGCACAGCATGCAGGGGATTGAATGATTGAATCCCAGCTATGGCGCTCTGCCTAAGCAGGCACTTTAGTCTGCTGAGCTATCTGACCAGCCCTATTGATGGGTTTTCCTTTAAATGTGATCTTTTTCTTTTCTCTAGATGCTTTTAGCATACTGTTTCTGTGCTGAAATTCTGGGTCTTGATTATCATATGCCTGGGTTTGGTTTTAACTGGGTTAATGTTATTTGGAGTTCTATATTTGTTGCCTGAATGTCAGATTCTTTCCCCAAGTTCGGGGTGTTTTCTGCTATTACTTCTGCTCATATTCTTTTTATATCATGTGCATTGACTCCTTCTTTCTCATTGATGCTTATTAGTTTTATTTTGTTTATCTTTGCATCATCTTGCAGGTGTTGAATTGTTATTTCCTGGAACTCATTTATTTTTAAGAGATCTTTCCTTATCTTTTCACTAGCTGCAACAGTGTGTTCATGGTCTGAAAATCTATCTTTGCTTTCATTTAGAAGGTTTTACTAACTTTTAATTCAGTTGCTAACTTCCTGAATATCTCTTTGAATCTACTTCCTGCATTCTATTTCTTTTCTATATTGTTCATTCATGGTTTTCATCATTTTTCTGTTCTCCTCAATTTTGTATCAGTATCTTCTTTAGAAACACAGTAATTTTTGCATTATAAGTATCATTTCCTTTTTTAGTTGGCAGATTATTTCCAATCCGATTTCCCCTATACCCTTCTACAGTTATTTTGTTACTTCAGACACTATTATTTCAGAGAGAACTCTTTATTTCTGTGATAATTTTTGTGTAAATTTGATAGTAGTTAGTTATATCATTGTGATCAAAACCACTCTGTATAGTCGGTTCTTTAGGTATCTTTTCTATGTTAGAGATTCTTGTTTTGTGTGTTTCCCAATGCTTTTCCTTCTCTATTAATTGAGAGTGAGATATTGATTTATGTTTGGCACTGTCCTCTGACCTTTGATGTACAGTTTTGGTGAGGTTATTACCTAAGCACTTTCTGATATTATTACCCAACAGAGAGCATGTGGTTAAGGCAGATGCAGTTTTCTAATTACAGTAATACAATTAGCAACACTAATAATGGGTAGTGAAATTTAGCAATTGACAAACTTGTAACTTAGACCTTAAGAGCAAACATTATCACTATATAGCTAAGCAGATAATAAATTGGGAATTTGTATTTAAATTAGCTCCTGTAAGTTCTCTCTGGTCTCCTCCCCTTGATGTACCTGGAGTCTTCCAGGAAGACTAGTTCACCCCCATTACCTGTTGTCACCTCTGTCTCCAGAAGATGTTCTCATAAATCTGGATCTAGGTCTGAGCCCCATTGGGCCAAGTAGTATGCCTCATGTCACTGGGTCAGGATCTACCAAGCTTGAACTTGACCATCTGGGCCTGGCATGGGTCTGGCTGCTGTTCTCAGCTTCTGCCTGCTGCAGCCTATGGAACTGGACCCCCTGTGTCTGGCTGGCTAAATGATCTGCTCCTGTTTTAGCTCACTGTATCTCTCCCTTAGCCTCTGTGCCAGGATTTGCACAGCAGTGTCCCAAACCAGGCCTCTCTGCTGAAGGTTCAGGGACCCAGTCCCAAACCAGGTCTGTCTGCTAAGGGTTGTTCCAAACATTTGAATTTTTGATGTAGCTGAATTAGAAAATGTTTTTTTTTCCTTGCTTACAGAATTTTGCATATAAAAAGTGTTATATTTGATGAAAATAAAATTTATAAAGATTAATTCAGTTCCCCAAATTAACAGACCTAAAAAAGTGACAGACTCATAGTCTGGACCAAAGTATCTCCTACAAGTATATGAGTTTCCTAAGGCTATGACAAAAACTACCACAAGCTGAATGACTTAAAACATCAGAAAAATACTGAGTCACAGATATACAGCCTGGAAATCTGTGATCAAGTAGTTGTCAGGGCGAAGTTTCCTCTGAAGTCTCTAGAAGAGATTCTTTCCTTGCCTCTTCCATGATCTTCTGGCCCCAGGTCTTTCCTGGTTTGTAGTAGCATCACTTCAAACTCTGCCTCCTGCCCTATGTTGTCATCCTTGTATATTATATCTTCACACAGTCTTATCTGTGCCATCTGTGCCAATCAGGGTTTAGATATAAAATGGCTCCAAAAGTCTCCCTTGTTCAGAGTTGGAATTTTTCAAAATATGCTTGTGTTATGTAGATATTAATAATAATTGGTAGATTGACCTTCTGGTAAGGTCATAGCTAAATGTACTGTTAGAATTTGATCAGTTTTACTTTAACTTGATCATTTTTCCAAATAATATCATGTCTTAGATTACTTCTGGTTAGCACTTCAACACATTCCTTTATGAAGAAGCAATTTAGTTCATTACAGTCTATGTCACAGCCTTTCAAAGTTCATGTCCTTTCCTAATATAAAATATGTTTAACCTCTCCTCCCAAATGACTTCATCATCCCACTCTTATCTCGAAGCTTCAGATCTCCTAATTTGATCAATTCAATTAGTTATGGATTAAATGGAGGACATATTTACAGGAAAAACATTTTTCTTTGTGTGTGAACTAGGAAAATTACATAATAAATTATTTGTTTCCAAAATGAAATGGTAAAAAAGAGGCTAGAATAGACTTCCCATTTTAAATGAAAAACATCAGAAGGAGCAGAGGTCATCATTTCCAAATATATTGGAAACAACAAACAAACTTCATTGTGTTTTTAAGATTTGAGAGCGATCCTCTCCATGTTATGTTGTATCCCCTATGGGCCCATATAGGGTGGAAGTAGAGCCTATAGGAACAGAAAGGTGGTGCTTCTACTGCCCTCCTTGGCTTGTCATCCTGGGTCTCTGATAGAACAGCAGCTCCACTGGACTCTCACCCACCCCTGGGGCAATTCTTCCTTTATCTGGAAATATAGAATAGGTGGCAAAATAGCTGCTATTGTCCTGCTCACAGAACCTCAGATATCTTCTTTATTTTGCCTCTATCCCATTTAGTGCAAGCTGGAAATGTTTTGCTACAGTTTATATCTAGTTGTCCCCACAAATCCCCATGCGAGTCTTTGGGGCAGGTGTCTAGAGTTTGTGATTAATTCATGATCCAATGCTGGGATTATTGGTGTGAGTGTTACACCCACCCTGGAGTGGATAGCCTGAATATGAGATAAGGAAGGAAGGGAGGCTTGCTAGCTTCTGCAGTCACTGCTCCTCCCTTTGCTCATGCTGTCTTCCATGGCCATGAACTGCTGCCCTCTGCCATGTGCCACTCTGCCTTGAAGCCCAATGAGTATGGCCTGAAACCTCCACAATCCATGAGCTAAATAAACCTTTCCTTCTTTAAGTTGAAATGTTGAATATTTTGTCCCGGCAATGAGAGAAAAGTAACCAAGACATGGTTCTCCTGGAATGTTTAAATGAATCTAGGATTCACAAGTATAACACCATTAGTAAATGAGCACTATGTCACTCCCTTCATGTTCTTTCCACAATATGACTTGTGTCTTTTTTTTTCAAGATATGAACAGTTTCTTGACGTTCAAGTTTTAGTTGATTTTTTACCCAAGCAATATTTTCTTCAATTTCGTTCCTCTCACATCTGCTGCAAGAAGCCATGACACTCCTTTATCACATGGTTCACAGATGCCCTGAGCCAAATATCTAATCTTATTATTTAAAGGTTCTACTGTCTAAACAATGAATAAAAGTGCGTCATTTTATGGCAAGGGTTATCCTTCCTCTATTTTCAGTCAAATACTCGTCTGTAATGGATCCATTGCTAAAATCACTTATAATGTTCAGATTTCTTCCAACAACATCTCCAAAGTATCCTACTCATTTTCTAATATGAATCATAAACTCGGTCAGGCTAGACGTTTTCTAATGTGAATTACAAAACTCTTTAAGCCTTAAGTCATTGCCCAATCCCAAAGGTATTTTGGAATTTGAAATATGTTACAGAGGTATTACTGTTCTTAGCACACATCACAAGTAATAATTTTCTCAGACTGTTATAACAAAATATTGCTAATTTGAGTGTTACAATAAAGACCCATCTATAAAATACTTATCTATAAGATTTCAAATTTTATAATCTAGGATATTAGAATTCAAAAAGTTAGGTTAAGACTTTTGTATTTTGGGGAAATAAATATTTGAATGCAATATAAACCATATTCCTAATCATTACTCCATAATCAACTCCAGATCTACCAACTTAAACACCCACTGGTGAAAACATGTAAGTCTGCTTATTCTTTTCCTCAACATAAATGTGTCCCAACACATAAGTGAATGCTCATAAAGTGATACAAACATTTCAATTCCCAAGCAAAATTGCAAATTTGTTTATTATGCAGATATTTTCAATGTGTCTTTCCCAAATTAATGTCCTCATATTATGCTTTCAATAAAAATTTTAGCTTTTAAGGGTGAGTGAAATAGCTCAATGGATTAAAATGCCTGCTTAGGCAGATGCAGGGGCTGTGAGTTCAACCCCCAGGCCTGCTGTGCCAGCCCTGCACTCAGGGCTTGATGAGAGGGTAATTGAGACTAATGGTGCATGACTGTAATCCCAGCACTTGGGAGACTGTAAACAGGAGGATCACTACAAGTCCAATCTAAGTAGTAAGACCCTATAGACTTTGTACTAAATACATTTTTTAAAAATTAACTTTTAATTATCGACTTTAATTTTACAATTTACCCTTAACACTTTTTGAACTGTTATTTTTTAATATCAGTGTTATAATTTGTGTCTAAGTGTTCTCCCACAGCCTCATGCAGTCATCGTGGCAGACTTTTAGAGTTTGTGATTAATTCATAATTCAATGCTGGAATTATGGGTGTGAGTGCTACACTCACACTGGGGCAGAAAGCCTGAATACAAGACCAGGAAGGGAGAGACACTTGCTAACTACTGCAGATAGTTCTTCTTTTTGGCTTTTGCTGTTTTTGCTGTTTTCTGCTGCCAAGAACTGATGCTCTCTGCCATGTGCAGAGATTCAGTAGAGTATGGACTGAAACCTTCCTCAAAATGTGAACTAAATAAACCTTTCCTCATTAATTTTGATGTCACGGGCTGGCCAAATAGCTCAGTGGATTAAAACACCTGCAAGCAGGCACAGGGCCTCGGGATTCAATTCCCAGGCTGTCCCTGCTGGTCCCGATCCCAGGGCACACTGAGATGGCAATTGACACTGGGTGTGGTGGTGCACACTTCTAATCCCAGCACTTGGGAGGCTGTAAACAGGAGAATCACTACAACTCTGATCTGGTAGTGAGACCCTGAACACCCTGTACACCCTTCCCTAAAATACAAGAAAAATAAAATCAGATGTCAAGTATTTTGTCCCAGCAATAAGAGAAAAATAACCAAGACAGAATTTGGTACCAAGAGTGGAGTTGTTGCTATGACTATACCTGCCAATGTCATTCAAGAGCCTTTGGGAATGACTTGTGGAAAGAAATAGAAAAGATTTACAGATGTGACCTGAAAGAGAAGCACTGGAACACTTTTAAGTGTTACATAAGGGAGATTCTGGTCAGTACTCAGAAGACCAGAAGGCTGATAGAAGTTCTGCCTATAAAGACCAGGCTGGTAAAGGTTCTTCTGGAAAGAAGAACTACATTAGTTGTTGGACTCCAGACAATGTATATTATGGCTTGGCAGAAGCTATGTCTGAATTTTGCTCATGTCCAGAGATGTTGCCTGAGACTGAGATTAACTGAGGCTAACTGGTAAATCTTGCAAAGGAAATTTCAAGGCAGTCAAATTCTGAGGCAGTAGCATGGCTCTTGTTAGAGGCTTTTAGTCAGATTTATGTTGAGAATCAATAGTAAAGACCAGATCAATAGCAATCACCCATCAAGATGATAAAAAAAGGTGTGAATTTGGCCAGTAAATAACCTCCAATAAAGCTGTGGGCTGCAAAGTTGGAGCTGAGGAAATCTCTATTGCTGAAAAGGAACAGACTAGAAAAGACAGCCTGAGGCTAACACAAGAAACAGCAAGTCTCCACTTTTATAGCCTCAAAACTGCAAGATTGAAAGATATTTTTTTCAGGAGAAAGCCTCAGGATACCATGTTCCAGAATGTGGCAGCAGCCACACCAGGTTCCAGAATGGTGGCACACGGACAGTTTTATTCTCACAATTGGGTTCAGAGTGTTCAGCAATTCAGGCACTTGACTGCTACAACAAAGAGGGAAAAAAACTTGGCTACTGCTGCACCTAGAGAACTTGGCATCACCCACATGGTGTTGGCTTTAGGCACATGCATAATACAAGAATTATGGGGATAAGAATGCTTCCACCTAGATTTCAGAAGGCGGCCTAGGAGGCCTGATAGTTTTCTCTTGGGAGGGAAATGTGTGAAGCTAAGAGTGTGAAGCCTACTGTGCAGTGGAAACCACAGTGGTTTGGAAAAGTGAGGAACATGGATCCCCTAAGGAAAGTTGTAAGGAGGGAGCAAAGTAGTCTTATGAGAGAAGCTATGGGAGCTACCACCAAAAGAGCCAGGGAGGAGGAGCCACACAGAGCTCTCAATTTTTCACAGATTGCTTTGCATTTTCCACATGGAAAAGGTCTTAATGTTTCCCTTTCTATATTTGGGACTTGCTTTGTGCCCAGTGCTTTGTATCTTGTTCTGTGTACCTTTTGGAATGGTAATGTTTATCTTGTGCCATTGAAAGTTGGACGTGTTTAACTTTTTGTTTGTATAAGGGCTCACAGTTAAGAGTCTGCCTTAGATCTTGGAGGAGACTTGGGAATTGTATTTTTCAGCAATGTTGAAACGGTTAGGACTTTGGCAACTCTTAGCAATGGACTAAAATGACTTTTGATAAAGGGGTGTATATGAGTCTTTGGGGATCCAGGGGCAGAATGTTATGGTTTGATTTTAGTTGTCCTCTCCAAAGCCTCATGCAGACACTGGGATAGGCTTCTAGAGTTTGTGATTAATTCATGATCCAATTCAAGGATTATGGGTGCAAGCACTACACCTACCTTGGGGTGGATAATCTGAATACAACATAGGGAAGGTTGAGAGGCTTGCTAGCTGTTGCAACTCTGCTCTTCTCTTTTTAGCTCTTGATGTTTTCTTTTTATTCCACTGCCAAGAACTGCTGCCCTCTGTCATGTGACACTCTACTGTAGAGCCAGCCAAGTATAGACTGAAATCTCCATAAACTGTGAGCTCAATAAACCTTTCATTCCTTCTTTTGAATGTATTTGATATAGGGTCTCACTACAGAGCTTGGACTCAGAGTGATCCCCCTGTTTTGCACCTCCCCAGCACTGGTTTTCCAGGCATACACCACCATGCTTGGTCTTGGTGGCTGGCTTATCACCGCACGGGTGGCTAGATGCTGGTGCAGCATGAGGTGCTGGTGATCACACCCCAGTCCCTGTGCTTGCTGAAGCAGGCACTTAGTCTACTGAGTGATCTCATTGTCCTCCTTTCTTAATTTTGAATGCCAGGTATTTTGTCCCAGAAACAAGAGAAAAGTAACTGAGACAACCAAAAAAAACAAAAAAGAAAAAAATAAACAACTTAGGTGTTTAAAGACGGACTTGTTTTTGGAGATAATCTAATCTAACTGCCTACTAGCAGCTAATTAAAACATCATGACTGACCCTCAAAAACTGAAAACATATAAATAAGTCATATGGCAAGAAAATGTTATAAATTTTAATTTCATATATTTGTTAGTAAAGACCAACATATCAGTGAAACAACAATTGTAGATTTTACAGTAGTGAGGATTGAACATTTCTTGCTCGGAATGGTTAACCTTCCACTGTCTAACATTTGAGATGTGCAATGGATATGGGTAAAAAACCAAAATAAAACTATATATATATATTTTTTTAAATAACTGTTCACATATAAGTTTTAATTAATTAAATATAAATTAAATTAAAAATAAATAAAATGTAGCTTCTATAATGACTCTCCATATTTCAAGTATTCAAAGAACACTTGTGGGTACTAACTAATGTAATAAATAACACAAATGTGGAACATGTCCAATATCAGGGAATGTTTAATGGAACACTGCTTGCCTGGAAAAATCAAGTTAGGTTAGAATTAACTCTAGGTCCTCTATAGAGATTCAAATTCTTTAAAATATGTTTGGGAAGCACATTTTTCTGCAGCCAATATGAGATGCCAGGAAAGTAAATAAAGGTTACTAAAATAAAGCTTCTTCTAAGAAATAGGAAATTTCTCTATTAAATCAGGTTTTGAGTAGAATAAAGGTCTTCCTACTAATGGTGTTAAAACCATGTCAAAGTTGTTTCAAACGTGGATCCTCTTTTTTTTTTTTCTTTTTATGTATTTGATACAGGGTCTCACTGTGCAGCTCATACTCATAGTGATCCACCTGTTTTTAGACTCCCCAGAGCTGGCATTACAGGTGTGCACCACCATGCCCAGTCTCAATAGCCGGCTTAGTGTGCCCAGGGAGGGGCTGTCATGCCAAGCAGTGCTGGGGATTAAACCCAGGGCCTTGCCCTTACCAGGCAGGTTCTTAGACTGCTAAGCTATCTCTCTAGCCTCGAACTTGAATTCTCAGAGGAAATTATTAACAAATTGGTTTTATAATCATTGAGTGTATACATGTGACTTGTACAGTTTTTTTCAAGCAGTAAGAACTATAATTCATCTGCAATTCCTAAAAATATGAATGATAACTTATTAGACCAGAACC
>NDGM011185390.1:0-18499 GCA_002564305.1 Octomys mimax
GAAATCATTCATGAAGTTCTCTGAAGAGTACCTTAAAGGCCCCACACGCCCACCTCAAGGGGTCAGGAACCCTGAGTACACAGCTCCCCTCTCAACCTGACCTACTCTACTCCCCACTGGCTCCTGCATGTATGGGTCTTAGTGGTGAACAGGGTAGACTGCCTAGGCCTGACTCCTTTTTAAGAGCAGGTTGGGAGGGTCTCACCTTTAGACCCCTTCTTGGTTGAGCAGAGAGCCCCTTACCAGTCACAGGGGACATAAGTGAAGGCTCGGAGCCCAGCTGAACAGTGGGCTGCGGTTCAGTGGTGTTGTGATGACCCCACAGGCTGGCTGCAGAGAGACTCTGGGTTCCTCTGAACATGGCGGATAGGAGGAGGAAGGGAAGTCATGTGCATTCCAAGTTGCCTCTAATTTTTCTGCAGAGCTGATTAGCTCGAGAACCCTCAGCTGCGTAAGGACGGCTACCTGTGATAACTGGGGTCACTGGGCATTGATGCTGATTTGACGTCTCCTTTGTGCATACGCACAGTCACAGAGTGGAGTGCAAGGGCTCTTCCACTTTAATGGGAATCCATGTGTTGGGAGGGCCACCTGCAGCTGTGGCTTTTCACCTTGAAGGGCCAGTGTGGATGGAGGAAGTTATCTCTGGAACGTTTCCTCTTCTGGTTTAGTTAAGAGGCTTCTGGCTGCAAGGAAAAGAAAAAACTTGTGATACATTTAGAGAAAACAAAAGGCAAAGACAGCCCTCATGGCTTCCTGTTATGGCTTCTGCCTAGTTGTCCTCTGCAAAGCTTCATGTAGTTGCGAGGCCAGTTTGTGATGAATTTACGATCCAATGCTGGGATTATGGGCGTGAGAACTGCTGGGATTATGGGTATGAGAGCTGCTGGGATTATGGGTGTGAGAGCTGCTGGGATTATGGGTGTGAGTGCTACACCCGCCCTGGGACAGATAGCCAGAATGCAGTATAAGGAAAAGAGAGGCTTGCTCTCTATCTCTGCTGCACAGCTGCTGCCGCTGCCTCTGCCATTTTTTTTCCTTGCCGTTTTGCTGTTTTTCCACTGCCATGAACAGCTGCCCTCTGCCATGTGCCAATCTGCTTTGGAGCCAGGCAAGTATGGACGAAAGCCTTCAGTCACTGTGAGCTACACACACTTTTCCCTCTTTAATTTTGGGTGATAGGTATTTTGTCCCAGCAGTGAGAGGACAGTAACCAAGACAGTCCCTCTGGCTTCTTTGTGTGTCTGTCTCATTCTTTAATCTCTGCCCACCAGCTTTCCTGGTTGTTCCATACAACTGCTGTAGGCTGAGGGTCCTAAATTGGAAAGCTTACTCCACTACGGTTCTCCTTCAGTGATGTGATGGGTTGGGTCAGGTTGCCAATCCCAGACTTCTGAGAGATCGCATCTACTCTGAAGAGGTGTTCAGCCTTCATGACCCAGGAAGGACACTTGTTGGCGAGGTCTTCTTGGAGACAGTGGTGTTTTCTGAAAGATCCCTTTCTGTACTTCATGGCTTATTCATTGTACAGACGAGGAATCTGAGGTTTCCTTTTCTTTGCTGGAGGTACATGAACACATATATCTTTTTTTTTCCCTGAATGAAAATTGTCAGGAGGAAATATTTTTATTTCAGATGAAAACTGACAGTATTTAAGCAGCAGCTATTTTTGGGGAACAAGAGATATCTTTTGTTAACAGAGATGTTAAGGGGCTTTTTTTTTCCTTTGCAATTTTGTTAAAAGGAAATGCTTTTTCTCAATATAAAATGAGAGTTAAGTGAGAGTAAAATTTTAGTAGCAAAGAGAATGATTCCTAAAATAATCCAGGACAGTTATATAATCACAAAGTTCTGTAGTATTCCCACATCAAAAAAAAAAAAATAATTAAATGCAGGAAGTGAACAAGAAGGAATAAACGACTTTGAGAAAATTCAAAGCCGCTCTGATGTTCAGACATTTTCGGGACTGTAAGGTTTTTCATAAGGGTCAGGCTACTTAACCTCAAACTGAAACACCAGCCACACTTAAGATGGAGCTGTTAAGGAGAAAGTGAGGTATTCCGACTTCTCTTACTGTTTTCTGGTGTTCTCCATCTATGAGCTTTCTCTCTGAACATACAGTGCTGTGGTGACCAGAAATAAAATTGGAATGCAGTTTTTAAAGATTAAAAGTTGATGGCACATACACAAGATCAGCTGTGAGCTGGGAGACTTCTTGGTAGTCAGGAATTCACTCTGTGGTTCCCACGCACTCACCAAGCACCAACGGGGAGCGGCTCAGTCTTTTATGGTGACTGGGCCTCCCTGGTTTACTGCTTTTGCTAACTCAGGCCGAGCTGCCTATGCTGAGCCAATCGGTTTGATTTCACTGACTCATGCTGATGTGGATGTGAAGATTATGATTTGTATTATGTTTGTGATTAGAGAGAGCATTCCAGGGAAGTCAGGATGACTTCTGCTTTGATTACATGCCTGGGGTGGCTGGCCTTGGGCATATCTAACCCATCACCTCAATTTTAATTTTCTTTTAACACAGAATTCCAAATGTGAGCCTACTTCTGCATTCTGGGTTACTCTAGACTATGATTTCTGTAACATCGAAAGGCAGCCGCCATTGGAACAATACTTTCAGGACCCAGGAAAGGCTTAAGGGGCTTCACACGTGTCTCTATTCCTATGATAAAAAGGGAAGAGCATTCAGTAATGCCCTCTTTCCCTTTAGCCGTGTCTGGAATTGTCTTCACAGCCCTTGCCAGGGTGGTTGCCTGTAGTCTTCTGGCCTGTCCTGGGAAGCCTCTCCAGCAAATGGAAAGTCTAGGTAGACTTCAATCCTTCCATGGAGCCCTCAGAAAAAAATCCATACACAGCGTGGCTGATTTACTGATGGGCTTTTGAGAGCGTCAGCAAGACTGTGGAAGACATGGGTTCCGGCTCTGAGCTTCAGGACTCTGCTGTCTGGCTGCTGTCCTGGTTTTGACAACATCCTGCGGGCTCTGTGCCTGGCTGGAGGGAGGCCTTCCCGACTGAACTCCATGAGTGTGTACTTGGGGCCTCCCTGGGGTTGACAGGAAACATCTACTTCTCTACTCAATGCTGATGACCAGGTCCCTGAACACATGAGACAGAATACTGGTCAGGCTGGCAAGGATGGGATCAGACCCTCCTAGATGCAGGGCAGCAACTCAGTGAAGACCCTAAAAGGTATTATTTTTCGTAGCAAAATTGTATGAGTAATCCTCCTGCAGATGGTGGCAATGTCAATTCATTCATCAAATATTTGTTAAGCATTTAGTATGTCCTATTCAGGAATGCTGGCCATAGTCAAAGAGTAAACATGTAATTGCTTCCCTAACAAAAACGAAAAGTCATAATGACATTTCCACTTCAGATGAAAATATTATTTTCTTTCTCCCTTTCATTTTCATGGCTCACTATGCTCTGAATGTACAGTCTCTAAGAAATATTTGGTACTGATCAGGATTTGCATTTTTAAGTAACTGGGAACTACTTGTTCATTTATTAAAGTCTTGATTAAAATAAGGAAGGAAAGATCTCAACAGAACAGCAAACTGCAGTTTGTGTTCATCTTGCTTTTGTCCCTTTCCCTGGAATACATTTTTATTAGCTAAGTGTTGTTCTGTGCTCATGTTTCATAAATTACAAGTCCCTGAAGGAGTTCTTTTCTAATGAATATGTACTGACAGCACATTTTGCCTAGCAGCCTGTCTCAATTTCCCGTACAACGCAAACCCTACTTAAAATAACCTTTTTGTTTTTTTGGCATGACTATTAGTGTTGAAGTCAATTAAAAATATACAATTTATAAGCACAGAAGAAAGGGCAGTCTACCAACTGTACGTGATTTCAGTTCTGAATACATTGTAAGTGGATAAAAAAAAATCTGAGCAATATTTAGAACCCTATCAATTTGTATATATTTATGTAGTCATACACACAAGCTTATTCTCACCATCATCCAGAAAAAAATCTTTTGAGATTTCCATTTTATGAAAATAAATGTATCCTTTGTCAAGTTGGGAATACATAAAAAAGAGTTGAAAGATCGTCATCTCCTAGCAGTTGATATATGTGGGAGGAATGACCTCAGTTTACCTTGCTTAAGACAAATGATATTTGCCTAATAAACTATTTTTACATGTAAGAACTGAAAACCTTTGTATGTTGGTGCCAAGTGATCTTAGGTCCTATTTTTTTTCTCATGTGTCCTTCACTCCAGAAAATTATATACTTCACTTTTGATATTTCAAACTACCTATATAGTTAAGTATTTATTTTTCATTTTTAAAAATAATACAATATATTGATAGAAAAAACATTAGAAATGATGCAAAATTTCCCTAAACAAAATAACAGGAATTCAAACTGGGCATGGTGGTGTGTGCCTTAATCTCAGTGCTTGGGAGACTGAAAACAGGACGATAACTATGAGTCTGATTTGTGTAGGGAGACCCTGGAGGCCCTATACTAAATACATTTAAAAAATGTAGCAGGCAACAAAATAACAGGAATTCAACAATGGTTGCTTTATTGCTTGATGTTGGCCTTTTTTTCCCCCTTAAATAATGTTTTTAAAGAGAGTTCAAAATTGCATTAAAACAGAAAAATTACAAGTGACATAGAATTTCACTTAACAAAATAATATGAATTTTACAATATGTATTATAATACAAGGTGTTGTCTTCCAATTAGTTGTTCATCTTACCAGACATATGCATAAAAAATTGGAAGAAGAAAAAAAGAAAGAAATATATAAGTAATTAAGAAGAGAAAAAGGATGAACGATCGAAAACAGGAGACTAAACAAATTAAGCATTAGCTGTTCCTTTTCATAGACCAGCGGAAATCCACAGTACAGTTGTCCAAACCACCCTGCTTACATCCATAGATGTATCTCTTTGCCTCACTACCTCTCTTGTCCTGCTTAACTCAGTAATTCCTTTGTTTTGAACAGGCCCATTCCCTTTTCCCAGCATGTATTGTATCCTTTGGATTCTATTTTCTCTTTCAGGTTCTCACACTGAGGAGACAATATGATGTTTGCACATGTGGGTCTGATTTACTTCACTTTAGAAATAAAATATGATGTTTGCACACGCGGGTCTGATTTATTTCACTTTCACTCTAGTTGCATTCAGTTACCTATAAAAGCCTCAAATTTATCTTGTTTTATAGCTGAATAACATTCCATTATGTAAAAATACCACACTTTCTTTTTCTATTCCTCACTCGAAGGGTATTTGGGATGTTGGTCTTTTTTTTTTCATTTTATGTGTTTGGTGCAGGGTCTCACTACACAGCTCAGACTCCTAGTGATCCTCCTTTTTTCAACCTTCCCAGTGCTGGGATTACAGGTCTGCGCCACCACACCTGGACTCGTTGCTTGCTCAGCACACCCAGGAACGGGCTGGCCCAGAAGGATATTGGTCTTTTGAAAGGAATAGTTAAGTGTCTAGATCAACCTGTATTCTTCTTTTTTTTTTTTTTTTTTAATTTATGTATTTGGTACAGCATGTTTTTTTTTCTTTTTTCTTTTTGTTTTTTAGGGAAGGGTCTACAGGTGTTCAGGGTCTCACTACAGGATTGGACTCATAGTGATCTGCCTGTTTACAGCCTCCCAAGAGCTGGGATTACAGGTGTGCACCACCATGCCCAGTCTCAATTGCCATCTCAGCATGCCCTGGGGCGTGGCCGGCATGGCAGTCCTGGGGACTGAATCCCCAGTTCCTGCACCTGCTTGCAGGTGCTTTAATCTACTGAGCTATTTAATCAGCCTAAAGTTGAGAGGATTTTTTTTTTAAGCTGGCTCAGGCTACATTAATGGCAGGTCTGGTGAGGCATGTGGAGCTGGGGATGAAACCATAGTATTCTGTTCTTATGCAAATGCACGACGGCATTTGCATAAGGAGGTGCTTAAACAATTGAGCTAAACCTGCAGGCCTTCCCCCCATCCCCAGAAACAGCATCTTGCTATGCAGCTCAGACTCATAGAGATCCTCCTGTCTCAGCCTCCCCAGCACTGGGATTACAGGCATGCGCCACCAAGCCAGGTTTTGGTGGTTGGTTCAGTGGGCCTCAGACTGGCCAGCACAGTACTGCGGATTAAACCCGAGTCCTTGTACTTGCCAGACAAGTGTTTAGACCACTGAGCTATCTTCTTGGCCCTCAGCCTCCATTCTTGATTGATCTAAGAAAAATTCCTGAAAATGTTTTTAACTCTTATAGTTTTACTACAATTTTAGACTTAAAGAAAAATATTTGTGGGGTTATTTGGAAGGTTTAGGTAGAAATATGCCATCTTCCTGAGCCCATAGCCCTGGGTAGAGCTCATCCGGGGCTCAGTGGCTTGGCTCAATGTAAGTGTTTGCTTATCTCTCACTCAGGCCTCCTATATTATACTTAGTTGCCAAGGCACTCCACTGTGTGGCATTACTCAGGGCCAAGGCTGATGGTTCATTTTATAGCTGTGGCTGCTCCATGGGGAATATGGGACCACAGAGAAGAAGAGACACACTGGGGACTTAAGCTGAGCATTTCACTGCTTTCACCAGCACAGCCACACACCATTTCTGCTCTTGTTTTTCTGGCTGTCCCTGAATTTATGGATAGTTACAGGTGGGATGGGAAATTTTCAAGAGGACATAGAAAGAAAAATCAGACATCAGGAAGTTTAGGTTTGATCTTAAGGGTTAGAATTATATATTGAAGAATACAGTGGGCTTATGTGATTCATCACGCTATTCTTATGTCTTTGTGGTGTCACTTTCAGGGACTCAAGGCTGGCTAGAAAGAGTCACACATGGACTGTTAAGTATGGAATTTCCCGTCTCCAGTATCTCTCTGATAACGAAAAATTAAACAAGAGAGAAACACTCTCTTCTGTTACTTCCTGTTTTCTCCTGGGAGAATGTGCCTAGTGATCCGTATGCTGCGGACCAAAGAAATCTGAAGCCATGAAATGCTCTGCTCCCTTACTTGTGATGGCTTGTGATGATTAAAAGCCAGATAAGATACCTGTTGGGGGCCGGGGAGATGGCTCAGTGGAATAAACATTTCCCTGGCAAGCACAAGGGCCTGAGTTCAACACCCAGTTCTACCAAAAAAAAAGATACCTGTTGGTTTATTTGGAAATTTGTCTGGGCTTAGACCCAATCCAGGTAAACATCTTATATGTTATGTGAGTACAGTATATTCTTTTAGTTACATGTACTCTGCATAAATACATTTTCTTTTGTGTACTAGCACTGGAAATGTGAGTGGAAGGGACAGCTATCTCTCTTTCACTCTGAGATATTTAGGAACCATTTAGGGGTAAACAATGAATTTCCCACAATTCTTACTTGCAGAAGGTTCTGGGCAAACATGCTTTAGGAAGGCTTTCATATACTCTGAGATCTGTCTGGTTGTTCATTGGATTCAAGAAAATAACATCTATTCGGCACCTGTGTTGTTGTCATTTACAAGCCAGGCATGGTACCAGGCCATAAGGAGACAGAAGTACCTGTCTCTGTGACTGTGTATTCAGTCCATCCTTGCAGTCCCATGTTAGGACAGGGAGGTTGCACAGGTGGAGCGGTCCTGGATTTCCAAGTTCCTTCATTGATGAGTGTTTCACATAGAGTTGCCGGGTCTTTGCTTGAATATTCTTGAAAGAGAAACAAAATTCTATTAAGCTACTAGGATTTTTCATTTATTTGTTACCACTGTATTGTGGAATTTTGTGCTTCACTTCTCCAAGATTTTTGGAATCTGCCCTCCATCTTCTTTCGGGACACTCTGCCAACTTCTGCAGCTAGAACCAGGACAACTCAGATACAAACTCTGGTTGCACAGAGAAGCCAGGTGTGCTTGGTTAGAAGAGATTGCATCCTTGTTAGTATGGGTTTGAGTTGGGCAACTATTGCCCATGGTCCTAACGTAGCCACTACCTGTGTTTCTAAATAAAGTTTAATTCTTTCATTTGATTTTTTTTTTTTTTGAGACATGGTCTCAGTATGTATTCCAGGCTGGCCTTGAACTCACTATGTTGCCTTGGATGGCCTTGAACTCAGAGATCCTCCTGCTTCAGCCTTGTGAAGTTTCTGAGTTCTGGGAGTACAGGTGTGTACCTCTATGCCTGGCTTAAAGTTTCACTGGATTCTGATTCATTTATGTGTTGAGCGTGGCTGCTTTGGCTTCAGCAGGGCAGAATTGAGTAGTTGGGATAGGAATTTCATGGCCCGTGAAGTCTCAGTATTTGCCACATGGCTCTTTGTTGTATGAAATCAGTCAAAGCCAATAGAAATGAGAAGACTGGATTAATATGGCCACAGAGGACTCAGGCAGGAGCTTTGTCCCACTTAGTCTTCTCATAGCAAACATCAGGACACTGTGGTGGAGAATAGATTTGTAACTGCAACTTTACTGAGTTTCTGGGGAGAGGATGGGGTCCCCTGAGCTCTCTGGTGTGCTGTTAACACGGGCCTTGTCTCTTGGGCGACACCCTCAGCATTGCTCTCCTCCAGTGTCCTTGGGAGACCACAAGGACTACGTTACCATGTAGCATGGCCCTGGTTTCTTTGGTTACCTCAAGAAGTCTGAGGCTCCCAGTAGTGCTCATCTGGGTTTAGATACATCAATCTCCATTTCCCATCCCATCTCTCTTCTTATTTGTACTGTACCCTTTGGAACACAGCATCCCTCAACATCTGCTTCTTGAAGGGTTACAAGGGCGGTCCCATGCTTATCCTGTCTCCCCGCAGTCTGTTTCTGAACTCAGTGGCCAGAGCAACTTTTTGAAAATATAAATCAGGTCACATCATTGCTCTTTGAAAATGCCACCTATCTGTTGTGTGTGGAGGATGATCCACAGCTGTGACCAGGACATGATGAAGATGCTCAGAACAAGGCCCCAAGCTACCTTTGTCCTTTCTTCTCATCCTGTACCAGCCCCTCTGCCTGCCTTCCTCTCAAAGAAGACAAATACATTCCCACAACAAGGCCTTGTCACTTGCTCCGTCTGGCATGATCACCTTTCATCTGTGTATACATCTGACTTCTGAATGCCCTCAGGGCTTTGAAACCTTGTCATTTCATCAACAGCATCGCGGACCGTTCTGTAACATTGACAACCCCATCGGACTAGTACTTGCTATCCCGTTTGCCTTGCTATTTTCCTCCACTACTTATTTTCCATCTGGCAGCCTATGTATTCATGTGACTGTTGCTTCATTGTTAGTCTCCGTACCCCAGAGGAGAAGGCCCGGGAGGGCAGACACTGTCATTCAAGGCTGAGTTCTGCCACTTAGTGCTGTGCACAGAGAGTTCTTAGTGTTTTTTGAATGAAAAAAAAAATGAATGACAGAATGACGCTGGATGTGGTGACGTCTATGTGATACCAGCACTCTGGGAGATAGAGGCAGGAGGGCCACAAATTGGAGCCCAGACTGGCTATTTAGTGAGACCTTGTCTCATTTTTTTCCCCCCATTTTTGCTTTTAACCAAATGATATGTAGCTTCTTAATTTGTATGACCACATTAACATTTTAATGAGTGTCTCTTAATGAAATGGTTGTCTTTTTTTAATCTGTGGAGCTTCTTTTGGATAAATGGCCAGTATTCTGACTTCAACCCCTCCTTTCATCCTAAGTGGCCTTCTGGTATCTGGACAGGGACAGGAGAGGGACCCAACTGCGATCCTGGGTTAGGATCCTCAAATACGTGGCTTCTGAGAAAGCTTCTGGCCCCTGCTGAGGTCTGTAGCTGAGGAGCTCCCCTGAGCTTCCTTGCCTGAGTGCAAGCTTGGTGGCTTTCTCTTGTGGACTCAGCCACAATCTGCTTCTCTGATGCTGACCATGGTGTTAGTCACCCCACCTTGATACCCATTCTGAGGCAGCTTGTTGGTCCTCAGTAGTGATTCCCAGGAGAGTCTGTTGTCGCTCACCTTCAAGTTTTCTTTGAGTATCAGATTTGTGACTTGTTCCAATAGATCTCCAAGTTAAAGATGTATCAGTGACCTGTGTTATTGACTTTACCAATTGGTCAATGTAATTAAAAGAGCCAAAGTGACTCTAAATTGTATTAATTGGCACCTTGTTTTGTAAGATTTGGGCTTCTCCAGGAATATCAAATAACCATTTTTGTGAGTGGCATTTATTCTCTTGATATTCTTTTGAAGTAGCATGCATGAGCCTCTGAGTGTGTGTGTGTGTGTGTGTGTGTGTGTGTATGCACGCAGTAGGTCTGCGTTGCGGTGGGAGAGGAGGAGGGACTTTGTTTACAGTTGCTCCTTTGCAAAGATTAAGCTTTTCCTACTATTCTTTGATTATTGTCTTTTCCCCCCAAACTTTATCTCAATTCTTTAAAAAAAATTAAAATACTTATAATGTATTTATTTTTTAATTTTTAAAAAAAGATTTATTGAGCCAGCCAAATAGCTCAGCGGATTAAAGAACCTGCAAGCAGGCGCAGGGGCCGGGGGTTCAATCCCCTGGCCTGCCGTGCCGGCCTCACCCCCAGGGTGTGCTGAGATGGCAATAGAGACTGGGCATGGTGGTGCATACGTGTAATCCCAGCTCTCGGGAGGCTGTAAACAAGTGGATCACTACCAGTCCTATCTATTACTGAGACCTTGAATACCCTGTAGACTCTTCCCAAAAATACAAAAAAAGAAAGATTTATTATTTATTTATTTATTTGGCACAGGGTCTTGCTGCACAGCTTGGACTCCTAGCGATCCTCCTGTCTCAGCATCCCCAGTGCTAGGATTACAGGTATGTGCCACCATGCCCAGTTTCAGTGGCTGTCACAGCATGGGGCTGGCTCAACATGTGGTACTGGGGATCAAACATGGGTCCTTGCACTTGCCAGGCAGGCACATAGGCTGCCGAGACATTGCACTGGCCCAAAATACTTATAATTTTAAAATTCAAATATTTAAGTACTCAGTGTAACTTAAAGAATAATGCATGCCCGCAATTTGAAACTCAAATCCACCTTGTAGAAACTATCACTTGTGACAATTCGACAAATGCCCTTGAAGAATGTTTTCAATGCACATATAAATACACACTGATTAA
This sequence comes from Octomys mimax, assembly GCA_002564305.1. Taxonomy (NCBI): domain Eukaryota; kingdom Metazoa; phylum Chordata; class Mammalia; order Rodentia; family Octodontidae; genus Octomys; species Octomys mimax. The sequence goes on from NDGM011185390.1 coordinate 11,076, forward strand.
ATTTATTTTTAAAATAGGAACTGTGCTGCCATTTTTTTTTTGCTTACTAATACAGTATGATCACTTTTCACATAAGTGTAGGTTGTTCCCTCATTCTTTCCAGTGCTACATAAAATTCCACGTGTTCTCTAGTGTATTTATTTATTCTTCTATTGTTATACATGTAAGGCAATAGGCATTTTCAAAAAAGAAAGCCAGGACTGTAATAAATGATCCTGTTATACATATATACGTGTTTATGTTGACTTTTATTTTCCTTATTCTATATAAATGAAAATTTTCCTTTGTATGAGTACAAGGACCAAGAATAATCCTGACTTTTTGTTACAACAGTTGATGCTTTCTGAATGGTTCCTCTTTTGCCCGTTAATCCAGAGCATGTAGAGGTGCAGAGTTTCTCCCTTAAGTGAAGTGGGCATTGTGTGAAATATCCCACTGCTTAATTACCTCTGAATCACTTGTCATAGTCCTAATAAAAATGTACACCCATCACCTTGAATAATCACATTAGCTGAGAGGAGAGTACGCTGTTGAGAAAAGAATGAGAGGATGCAAAATGTTGGCTCTTGTTGAGAATGCAAAACACTTGCCCACACTAGAGCTGCAGCTCCTTGCCCGCCCAAGTGCTGTGGGCCGAGGGTGACAGAACGCCTGCTGGCTGTGTCTAAAGCATCCCCAGGCCCTTGTCTGAGCATACAGATGGAGGCTGCAGCTGGGCAGAGGGCCTGATTTTACCTTTCCAGAAGCATCTGATTCTTGTAAAATACCAAACTCCAATCTTTTAAAAAACTGGTTGTGTTAAGTTCAACACATTGTCGCTAAGTTCAGCAATACAGCAGGCACATACTTGACCCTAAGATCAAGCGTTGCTCAAAGAAGAGACTCTGGCCTTCTAGAGCTCCCCAGACAGTGGTAGGAGATAGGTCATTTGTCAAAGTGACAAGTAAAGCTATCATGTAAATTATGTCAAGAAATCAAATGGGTAGACTTGAGAGGTAGAGAGGGTGTGCAGAGAGAAAGGCCCTGCTGGAGGGGCCATGGAATGGGAGCTTAGACCTGGTGAGGGGCTAGCCAAGCAGAGTGAGCTGGTAGTTTTTCAGCCAAACTTAAACCTCAGGAATGTGTGAAGACACTGCAGAGAAGTTAAATTTTTGTGAATTTTCTCCAGGAGTAATCCTTCTTAATGGAGCTTTGCTGTCCCATGTAAGTCTAGTAGCCACATGTAGCTAGTGGCTACTGGATCAGATAGCAAAGGCAGAAGCCTTCTATTATTATTGAAAGTGGTATTAAGCAAGTTGTCTTATAGGATTTTTCATGGTTAGATTCGTCTTTGGTAATAGTTGTGGTACTGATGCTAGTCATGAAAATGATAATTATAGCGATATTATATGTCATTTACCAGGCACTTTAAGTATATTGCCCTATGCCAGCTTCATCTCATCCAAACTCCTTTTAAGCAGGTGGATTTACTCTTGTTTTACAAGTAAGAATTTCTCCAAGTATTGAATAAGTTACTGAAGTTAGTAATAATCTCTAATGGTGAGTCTGAGATTGGCCAAAATGAAGAATCATTTAAAATTACTGTAGTATAAGGCTTTTAGATCTCAGACCTGGAAAAATATCCCCAGAGGGGACATCCAGGATGGCTTTTATGGGGAAGGTAATACCTTATTCCATTATGGAACTATTGGCTATCCCAGTTGACTTGTTTCAATCACCCTGTACTTGCCTGTAGCCAAAGGTCTACTTATGGGAATTTGGCTGCTGTTCCTTCTCAGTGCTGCTCCTTGTTGGGAATTTGTCACAAGTCCACAAATGCACAAGTGTAGAGTGAGAGGAGTCCTCTGAATTTGTGCAAAGGATAATCTGAACAATCCTAAGTGGTGCCCAGTTCTATCTGATCTTTGTTAAGCGTAAGATGACTTTAAGTCTTCTTAAAAGTAAGTTGTGGAAGGCCGGCCAAATAGCTCAGCAGATTAAAGCACCTACAAGCAGGTGCAGGGGCTGGGGCTTTAATCCCTGGCCCTGCTGTGCTGGCCCTGTCCCCGGGGTGCACTGAGATGGCAATTGAGACTGGGCATGGTGGAGCACACCTGTAATCACAGCTCTTGGGAGGCTGTAAACAGGCAGATCATTATGAGTCTGATCTGGTAGTAGTGAGACCCTGAACACCCTGTAAACCCTTCCCTAAATTACAAAAAAGAAAAAAAAAAGAAAAAAGTAAGTTGTGGAAGGTTGTGTAAGAAAAAGTAAGCTATGTCACAGGTGCTCCTCAGCGATTCCTGCAGAAGCCACCCCTCACCCCGTATTCCAGAGTGTGACTCATTGCCACTCTGCAGGCTCTTGATGGAGTGACTCCGCTGTCAGAGGGTCCAAGACGTAACCTGAAGCATAATTTGTCACTGTGGCCCACAATCAGGAAATATTAGAACTGAACAGATCTGGAGTAAGGGACGCTGAAACAGTGGGAAAGAGGCTGGGGAAAGAACATGCTAGAACAAGAAACCTTGTAATAGCAATGACGCCCATTCTGAATGGAGTCCCTGCTATCTACCTGTCACTGGGGAAGTTGCTTTCCATGTGATGGTGTCTTTTTTTTTTTTTTGTAACACTTCTTCTTTTTTAAATTAATTTTATTGAGAAAAAATTGCAATGTGACAGTTTGAAAACAGGTTGGTAGGAGAGTTACAACAGTTAATACATTGCATATTGTTGTCTTTGTAGTAGTTATTCATAGCTCAAGATGCCAACATGATATCCTGTCCAAACACTATTAGTACAAATCTTCTCTAAAAGAAAGTAGCTATATATCTATCCTAACAATTTTGTATATAGAGACACAAAATGGTCCTTCATTTACATCTCCTTTTTATGTTTAGTTTTGTCAGAGATGGGTATTCCATTGCCATCAGTTCTTTAAAGCACAGATTGACCAATAATTCCTCATCCAAGGAGACAATATTAAGTATCCAGCAGTGTAGGAAGAACTTGAAAGTGAGCAGGCAAATTATATGTTTTAGTTAATGAAAAAAACAATAAAGGCTTTCTAATTAGAAACAAAAGTAGATGGGCTGGGGTGACAGTTGAGAGGTCTAACTTGCCTGGCAAGTGCAAGGACCAGGGTTTGATCCTTGGTACCACATGCTGTGCTGACCCCAGGACCCTGGAAGCATTGTGCCAACCACTGAAACCAGGTGAAATGGTGCATGCCTGTACTTCCAGTACTGGGGAGGCTGAGACAGGAGGATCACTACAAGCCCAAGCTGTGTAGTAAGACTCTGTACCAAATAAATAAATAAATAAATAAAATATTTTAAAAAATTAAAAAAGAAACAAAAGTAGAACAGGTAGAAGTTGAGATGGGAACTATCTAAGATAAAAGTTTATCTTCCTGCCCAAGACAACCAACAAAAGAAAAAATTGTGGTACTAGATATTGAACTCAAGGTCTTTTGCTTATGAGGTAAGAATTCTAACACTGAGCTACATCCCCAGCCTCCAAAACAATTTTTTTTAGGACAATGGACATCAGACAATGAGGAACAGTGATCCTTGACAGACGGGAACAAAAGAAGACCGTATCTTTGCCTCTGGGTGAGTCTCCAGATTGTGGCCCAGGTGAGGGAGTGGAGGAGGAGCCTGAGGACCTCTGCTGAGGAGATGGAAGGGAGGCCAGGGCACACAGAATTTGTAGACATTGGGGGAGAGCTGCTACATCTGTCAGTTGTACATGACTATAACAAAATATGTGATGTAGTCAACTTATAAAGAGAGAGGAGGTTTATTTAGGCCCATAGTGTTGCAGATCGCTGTCCAAAGTTGGTTCTGTCACTGAGCCATCCACAAGGCTGTGCATCATGGTGAAAGAACCTGGACAAGCAAAAGGCTCATTTCATGGCCAGAAGCAAAGTAGAGTGAGGCAGGGACCAGAGCCCGGCCATGCCCTTGAAAGCTTGCGACCTCCTGAAGAACATCCACTGGGAGCCACCTCTTTCAGGGCCCAACACCTCTCAGTCGCATCATCTTGTAACCAACCCTGTGATATGTAGGTTTTGGGGGAAGTTCAAGATCATAGCATCTTCACAAAGCGAGAGCTACAGGCCCTAATGGATTCCTTTTGACTATTGGGTTGAATGTTGATTAGAACATGAAGTGCTAAAACTAGCCAAAGCCAGAGAAAATACTACCAAAACGAGTGAATAGTATCTGGCTCTTCTATGAGGTCAGGCCTGTAGCCTGTCCTTATCAGGGAGGCAGGAAGGATGCAGGACTCAGCGACCCTGGGCGGTGCTCACAGTAAGGGCTCACCCCAGTAGAGGGAAACGATCCTTCTAATACCATTGCCACTTTATTCCAGTTTAACAAATCTTAGAAGCCAAACTTAGAAAAATCAGACTGTTTCCAACTAACAAACTGCACCCCAGGACAAAGCTTGAGACTCTCTAAAGGCATCAAAAGCAGCACAACATACGATAATGCAGGACACATGGCGTTTGCATACAACAAAAAAAGATCAGGCAAGCAAAGGAGCAGGGACCTCTGATCCAGAATGAAACCTAAGTAATCAATACTCAGCCAGAGCTGACAGATGTGAGACGTAACAAAAGATAATAGCAAAATAGTTATTATAACCATAATGCGTGTTAAAAAGCCAAACAGAGGTATCATCAATGATAGCAAAGGCTCAAGTATCACTTCAAGAAGTATAATTATGCTTTGCTAGATGAAATCAGTGAACTTGAAGTCACAACAATAGAAATTGCACAAAGCGAAACACAAAGACAAAAGAGAATGTAAAAAATGATCTGAGCACAAGTTAAGTCTCGGAAAACCATAGGTGGCCTCCTGCACGTGTAATTGGAGTCCCAAACACTGACAGAGTGGACATAATTGGAAGTCATGATGGTTGATCACTGGTAAAACTATAAATTTACAAATTCAAGGCTTTCAACCAATGCTAAACAATACATGTGGAAAAACTACACCATCATCAAATTGTTCAGATTTAACGTATAAAGAAACTTTAAAAGTAGAAAAAAAGAAGTGAACACAGTGTATAGAGGAACAAGTACAGGGATGACAAGCTTCCTGCTGCAACACCTAAACTTTTAACACTGCTGTATTAAAGTCTTGAGACAAACCGTCAATCTAGAATTCTAGACCTAGACAAAATATCCTTCAAAAAGAATAAAGGCAGATACACAAAAGCTGAATCCATTTCCATTAGACTTCAAGAAGCGTAAAAGGGGGCTCTTGACAGAAGGAAAATAACAGCAGATGGAAAATAGGAATGTGTACAAAAGAATGAAGAGCCCCAGAATGCAGCTATACATTCAAAGGCATTTAATCTTTTTTTCATTATTTAAAGATTTAAGACAGTTAATTGACTATTTAAACAAAATAGTAACATTGTAGTTTGAGTTTTAAACCACAGGCATAACTAAATGTCTAATGACAATGAAGCAAAAGTTATAAGGGAGAGAGGGGCTAATCTACTATAAAGTTCTTATGCTTTAGAAAGATGCTACTGCGCCTCCAGGTGTACTGGAAGGAAGTATGCTGTAAAGTCACAAGGAGGTATACTGTCAATTTGAAAGCAACTACTAAATAGCAAAATAAAGAATTATTTAAAAAAAAGAGGAAAAAGAAACAAAGAACAGATGGACTACCTGGAAGGCAAACAGTGAGACGATGGATTTAACTTTCCTAAAATCAGTAATCATATTAAATGCAAATGGCTTAAATACTGCAATTAAAGGCAGAAATTAACAGACTGGAATAAAACCCCAACTGTATTCTGCACACAGAAGTGCACCCCAAAAAGACAAAGATAAGGATGTTGTAAATTAGTGTACTTGCTAAGATTTACTTGTACACCCCCAGCTATCCTTCTCAGTGCTTTTGCAGTCAATTCAGGCTCTACACAGTTACGTGGAACTTGCGTCTCCTGATGCTTACACTCTCAGCTGAGGCCAACAGCGCAATGTTCAGTTGCTCTGTTTCAGCTTTCCCAGAGATGGCCAGAGGGTGGGGACAGAGGGTCAGGGCGCTGTGGGGTGAGAGCGTGTCTCGGTGACCCAGCACACAGGCTTCTGAGTCCCAACGCTGTTTCCTGCTCCTGGAGCAGCCTTGGGTAAGAATGTCCCCTCGCACTTTAAATCTTGTTTTTTCTTTCTTAAAAATAGAGAAATTAGAGCCAAGGAGGCCATTTTATAGTAATAACGGAGTTAGTTTCCTAAGAGGACATAAACATCCTAGACATTTATGCACTTAATAATAGAAATTCAAAAGACTCAGAACAATAATAGATAGAATTGCAAAAAAGATGTATATGAGCAATTACAATTAAGTATACCAGACAACTCTCCTTTAATAATCGCTGAAATGAATAGACAAAATAAATAAGGATACAAATATTAGAATCACATTATCAAACCACTTGGCCTAATTACGTTTTACAAAATGTTTACACAGTGATAGCAGGATATAAATGGGCACTTATGAGGCTATACCATACTCTGGGCACAAAACAAATACCAGTGAAGTTGAGATTTAAATCTCCCCAAGCATGAAGTTAATTTAGAAATCAGTAACAAAAATTGTTCTGAAAAATTCCTAAACCAAATCATTTTTCAACATAATCCAAGGGTCAATAAAGAATGTATATGGAAGCTAGAAAGTATTCTGGGCTGGATGAAAATAAAAGTAAAACAGAGTGGTGTTGGGGAGATAACTCAGTGGTCTAAGCTCCTGCCTGGCAAGTGCAAGGACCCAGTTTTGATCCCCATTATCTCATGGTGTGCCGGTCCTGGAACCTTGGTGTGCTGGTGCATTCCTATAATCCCAGTGCTGGGAGGGAGGCTGAGACAGGAAGATCACTACAAGTCCAAGCTATGTAGCAAGACCTCGTAGCAAATAAATAAAAAGTAAAGGGTTAAAAAAGAAAAGCAAACTTATGTTTTGCTGCTAAATACCCATTAAAGTAAAACCTACAGAAGTAAATGGCAGTATTAGAAAAGAAAAATGGTCTCAAATTAATAACTGCAATGTCTACCTTAAGAAACTAAAAAAAAAAAAAAAAAGACAACAAAAAACCCAACAACCCAAAACCAAATTACATCCAAAATGAGCAGAACAGAGAAAAAAGTAAAGATGAGAGCAAGATTAACTAAGATAGGAGGTAAAAAGGAAATAGAGAAAAATCAATAGAACTAACTGGTATTTCTTGGAGAAGATTTTTAAAAAATGATGCATGCTTAGCGAATTGATTGGAAAATAAAAGCAAACGACCCAATTACCAATACCAGGTGCCAGAGATGTCATTACTATACATGAAATAATTTTTAAAAACCAAATGATTTTACATTTAGTGTGTGTGTGTGTGTGTGTGTGTGTGTGTGTGTGGCCAGCTCAGCCCACCAGGGG
>NDGM011185391.1:0-12867 GCA_002564305.1 Octomys mimax
TCTGCTCCTGGACTAGCTGGGTGGATCTATCCTCTACACTCTCTGCAGGGATTGTAGCTGCAGAGTTACACCCCTGGCATGTATGCCAGGCATGAGCTGTGCCTGAAGGGGGCAAGGTGCAGTAGGGGGGAGAGGAATTCCTACTCGAAGGTCAGAATGCGGGTGTGCTGCGGAGTGGTGGGGGGTGTCCCAAGGGGATGAGAGTGGGTCTGGCCCACGCTGCGCCTGGGCTGGGTCTGGTCCCGCCGGCGCAGGGTTACAGGAAGCTCTCCGACACACTCACCGGACCTGGGCTGGGACTGAGTCTGAGTTTGATTACTTTGAGTGTACCTAAAAATTAAAATAAAAGATAAAACAAGAATAAATCATATTGTTTTTCAAATGTGGTGCTTGTTTTTGAAGCATAGTATTTTTCTGACTTTATTTTTTATCCCCCTTCTTAGTCTTCTTCCCTGAATTGTCTGTGTATTTTATTCCCTTCTATGGACTATTCTAAGTTTCTCAATTCTCCTGAAAATTAAAGTAAAATTTCTTATCAGCCTAATCCCTGAGACCAAGATCTTGGTGATTAATTTTTTTAATCTAAGACCATAAAAAGGGTAAGAGGTTCTGACTACCAAAAATAGTTCCCTGTTCAGCGCAAATGATTCTGGGGATCATTTTTTAAAGAAAGTTTTCTGGTTGCTGGAAAGTTATTTGACGAAGAAGTTAGTAACTGTCTCTTTACCATACACTTCCCACTAACACTTTCCTTCCTCTGGAAAATAGACATACTAGGGACAATATTCTACTTGTCACTGTGTTTTACTAGAAATTCAGAGAAACATGCAGACAGCCAGACTGCATATTGATCATGATGAAGATGTTGATGACAGCATGGCTGTAGTGTCAAATTTCATTTTGTTAATACTAAAAATGAGTTTATCCCATTTTTATGCATCTGAAAATCTACTGCATAAATTTCTATTTACTTAACTTTCATAAGTAATGTTAAATAATAAAAATAAAGTGGAAAAGACTAGTCTGTGTACAACCTTCCTCACACACAAGTCCTGCTACAATGTCCCACATGCTTTGCTTGTTCACACTAATAGACAATCATAGAAACAAGTGAATAACCTTCCACTCTTTCAATATTTCTCCCATGTGCATTTCATGCACAGTGCACTGTTGCTCAAAACATAAAAGTTGCTGGAAAAATATCCTAAGTTCCTGTGCCTCTCATGAAACAAGATTCACGCTGGCAGCTCAGTGGCAGACAAGAGTCAGCCCAATCACATTCTTTGCTCCATCCCCTGTTTCTGTCCTGCTTGTGCTACCCATGATATAGCCAGGGACAACCTTTGTGATGGTTAAAGAAGTTGAAGGATTTCCCCCACAAGTTTAAGGCATATTTGAAGGAGCTAAATTAAAATAAAATATTTTCTCAGAACTGAACACAAAAACAAACTAATAAGTGAGAGGCATCCTCTTGAATTTAACTGAATAAGTATTGTTCACTTTTGAAGAACATGATTTTATTCATTTTGTATTATACAGGTAATAAAATAAAATATTCTAAATGTTTAAAAGTGACTATCATCCCTAAAATTCAAATGTAATACAATGAATTTGTTTTGACCTCAAATCTGCCTTCCACTGCCACTGTCCTGACCTATTCATTGCACATCCACTGGACTCTCATTCTATCTGACATCTCTGCTAGAGTGGCAGCTTCTGTTTTTGAAAGAACCACAAAAACATCTGCCATGTCTCTTCTTACAGTGTGATCTATGACATCATGACAGCTGTACCAAGTTATACAGCCTACACTTGCCTTGAACAGAGAGCTTTATCATGATTTCAACCAACACAGGACAGAGAAATGACAACACTACTTCTCAAAGGAAGCCATCATGGCACCGGGAGTTTCTTCTCATTCTTTTCCTATCTCTTTTTCTCTCTCTTTAAGACTTTTGTTCTTAGAGCCAAGCCATCATTCAATGAGAAAGCCCACCATAGAGAGGCTACCATAGGACATTTCCCTGAGATCCCTCATGATAGACAGTAACAAAAGAGATATGCGGGGGGTGGGTAGAGGGCACTAAGAGAAGCTGCCAGAGGGCAGTGAGAGAATATTCCCAGTGAAAACCACTCCCATAAGGAAAGGAGTGTGTATTCTGAGATTTGAAAGATAAACAGTCATCAGTGGAAGTAGAAGTAAAGAAGATGGGACAGGGCAGTGGCAACCTTACTCATCCCAGGACTTCCAACTCAGATCTCACATATCAAACCCAGCACCTTTCATTATTGCCCCCTCCTTGTTTTATATGAGGCTCTAACCACATTTGTTCCATAAACAAATGCTATCTGCCAAGAACCTAGACTCACATGAAATAGTGATGGTCATCAACTTCAGAGTTCTGGGTGTGGCCAAGGAGTAAGATTATTTCACCCAAAAATTGGTCCTTATTGTCAGTATCCATTGAGTGCTGAACTCAAAGATGATCCTCAGGTTTGGGGGCTAACAACTCAATAAGATAAGAAGATAGGTTTGTGATGAGGAGTAAAAATTTGAGCTACATAGAAGGAGTGATTGAAAATACAGGGTTTTTAAATTGTAAAAATGTATTACAGTTAAAAAAAAAAAGATAGTGCCATTAATCCACATTGAAATGCTGCTCTTCACTTCAAACACTTCCTTATCTCAAAACTCTTGACACTTTCTGACACAGTTCTGGAAGTTCTTTTTCATAAATATCTTTACGAGATCCAATAAAAACTTCAGTGACTGCTGTTTCCATGTGCAACCCAATGGAGAAGCAGGCTCATAAAGACTGCAGTGTGTCCTCATCCCATCTTCTGAACCAACTCTGGCACTACGTGACTTTTCTCTGTTCCCCAAGTCAAAATGACCATGAAAGATAAGCAAGGACATCAAGGCAGCTATGACAGCTCAACTAATGACCTGAAAGAATGTAAACCACACTAACTCCCTTGTTTAAAAAGTAGTGTTCTAGATACCTTGGGCAACCTAATTCCTCCAGACTTTCAACACTGTATTCAGCAATGTCTCCTCCTATCTCACAGCTTCATTCTCCTTGATGCTCTTTGAGACCCTCTTTTGCCCCTACAAACTGTGATATTTCCCTCATCCCTCTTCTCTAAGCTCCCTCCTCGGTGATATCTGTTCCATAGCTATAAATACCATGCGCAAAATCAGGATTCTCAAGTCTGAGTCACAAGATGCTTGCCTGAAATCCAGATCACATATCTACCTGCATACTTGGCCTTCCCACTGGAGCAGGTAACAGATAATTCATCTCTGTCTGGATCAATCTGAACTATTGTTTCTCACCTTCTGAAGTTTGGATGAACATCTTCAACAGATCCATATATAGATGTTCAGTCTCCAAAGTGACAGCATCAGGGATGTTTTGAACCTTTGAGAGGCAGAACATTATTGAAGGTCCTTAGGCCATGGAAGCATGCTCTCAGAAGGAACTATGAAACCAACTCATTCTTTTTTCCTGCTGGAGTTTCAGATGTGACCACTCACTCTGATGTGTACTCCTACCCTCCTCAGAGACCCAAGCTAATGAGGCCACTAGTCTTAGACTTGCCCCTCTGAACTGGCTGCTAAATAAATATTTCCTCAGATATGTTAATTGCCCAGGTAATTTGTTGCGGTAACACAAAGCTGATTAATAATGTTACCTTACCAGATTTGCTTTTCCCACAAGGTTCCACTTCTTACCACCACCACAACAACCTGCTCTAGGCTATTGCTATCTTTTTGTACAGCTGCAATACCCTGTTCTCTACATGCAGCTGTAACGATCTTGTTAGACCACAATTTGGTTCTTAACATCCTTTAGTAGTGTTTCCCTCCCAAATAAAGTAACATCTAAATATCCGATGGTTTTCACCACAGACTATGTGTTACGCTTCCTGAAATTTGCAAGGTCTCACATAAATAGTCACCAGCAAACACCTAATTTAACTTACAACCACTGTTCTCCTTATTCATATACCTACCACCATTCCCTTATCTTTTGTCTTCTCTTTATTCAGTGGGTTCTTTTCCACTTGGACATTTTGTGTGAAATATTCTCCTGTGGCTCTTGTCTCTGTCTCCTTTCTGCACTTCAGCTCAAATATTGCCAAACTGGAAAGTCTCTCATGGACCCTAAATGTTCCCTAATTAGTATCTAGTGCAAAAGTGAGCTGCATTTAGCCAGTTCTTGTTGCCTTCCTGCATACTGACTCACTCAGAGGACAAGGCAGAGGCAAAATGAGGTTGTCTGGATTTGAGAGCCAGGTGGTAGCCCAAGAGAGGGTACCTACAGAGGCATCCCAAGCATATTGTGTTTATGAAACCATCCTGGCTGTTCCTTGCCACTCCTTATTCCTTACCAAGTCTTTCACCAGATTCTGCAAAAAGAGAACTGGTTTTCTTCCATAATTCTTAGTCTGCATAAGTTAGCCAGAGTTCCAGTCTGTGTAGTTTGCTATCAAGAACTCTGATTGATTTATATTTACATTTTCTAAAATTGTTTTGTTTGTGTATTTGTGTATTTGTTTGCATATTCACTACCTACCTCCTGTCCTAAGAGATAAATTTTTGAGAGGAGTAAAAATTTGTCTTATCCATTATATGATCCTAATAAATAGTAGTTTATCAATAAATACTGGTTGGTTTATTGATTAAAATGATTTTAAGACTCTATAAACAAAAATATCTTGTATTTTATGTGCTCACTGACAGCCCCTAATATACACATGTAAGTTTTTTTAAAAATAGAAATTTATATTTAAATTCTAGGGAAAGTAAGATTTTAAAAAAACTTTTGAAGGATTTTTAGATGACAAGAAAACTGATGCCAAGAGCAAAAACTATATGTCTCTGATTCATCTATTTGAATTCAGGCCAATAGTATCTAAAATGAACTCCAAATCTGGTAACTGGCAGTTATCTAACACTTTACAAGTGCAAACCTCTCAACAGTTGTGTTCCAATATCATGGTCTGCAAAGCTTCTAGGTTAAGCTATTTGATAGGTCAAAAACCAGTTTCCATTATAACAATGTTCCTATGGATCCTAGATCCCAAGTGCTAATACACTTAGAGAGGTACCTCCTTCCTTTCAAGTAAGAAATGTCATGATTAAACTGATGATGTGCCTCCCAGCTGCCATTGACTAAGGCCACCCAGCACACTAAGACCAGGAATGCTTTCCTTCACTTTTACAGCTTCAATCATAATAGTGCTGACCCAGAAGACCAGCATATTGGAAGTTCACTCTTTCTGAATGATGCTTCTGCTAGGTGAAGTAATACACAATGCCTAGAGTAGACCAGGAAATGAAAATGAAAGACTTTAACAAAAGTCAAAAATAATCATTCTGGAACTATGCATTCTTTTCTTGGGAGGACAGACATCCAGACAACTTAGTAAAAACTGTACCCATGATCAGTACTTAATAAAAAGCTCCTAAATGGAAAGAATGAAAGAACTAAGCCTTTACATCTCTCTTCCTTGGGGATGCCTGATAAAAATAGTTCTTGAGGATTTTTAAGTTCAGAGTCCTTCCAAGAACCAGTAAATGGTATAGGACCTTTCCCCCTGAAGAGTGTATATCTGAAAATATTTGATTGCTTCACACAGTAGAGTACCTTCATGATTATCTACAGCAAATTCCTAGAGTCTATGCAAGTACATATGCCCGGTTTAAGACAATTCTGCTCAGAATAAACACACATTAAATAATCTGAAGGAGGAGGCAGTCTAGAGAATAGCCTGTACAACAAGTCATGGGAAGTGGGCTTAGTACTTACTGACCAGTGCTGCAAGGGGCAACAAAAGCCTCAGGTACATAGCGAGCCTGTCTCCCAAGGCAATGAAAAGCTGCTAGGGCAGATGAAATCTTGATATCACAGGTTCTGTTTGTACCACAGCTGAGAGATCTGAGAAAGCAGGACCCTCCTTGGGGTTTCATACCCTGAGCTGATATGACTTGTAGAACTAATTCACTGAAGGACTCTAAGGCACACTGGAACACTGCCCAGAAGGTGCTGCCCAATCTCACCTTATATTAGGAATGTGCATCCCAAGCATATTTACAGATAGTTATTCTGGAGAATGACAAGTGTGAAAACAGGAAGAACCAGGTCAGCCTAAGATGACCTACAGAATTGTCCTGGATAGGAAAGGAAGATGCAATTTGCAGCCTGGAAAAGGAAGGAGCAAGAATCCCAGTGACCAGGTACCAAAAGACCACCTTCCAGTAATGTTCACTGTGACTCAAGATGGACCAACTCCCCTGTCTGCACTGTGTCTCTTCTATGTAGAAACAAATGCCCATTGGGCCTAGTGTGTAGTGCACACCTGCAATCCCAGTATTCTGGGAGGCTGAGGAAGGAAGATCCCAAGTTTGAACCCATTCTTGACAGCTTGGTGACTTAGCAAGACACTGTCTCAAAACTCAGGAAAAAAAATTTTGACTGCAACTCATTATGAAAACCTTGGGTCTAATATCCAGTACTAAAAAGAAAAGTCAGTTGGAACTTAAGTTCTCTTCCAACTCCTAAATCCAGTGACACTCTGTAGTCCTGGTTGAAACTTTTTCCTGTCAAGTCATCATCAAGCTGACAAAGTTCTCTAGGAAAAAAAAAAAGTTGCTAAAGTCTCTTACCCTTTTAGGAAAAAAATTAACATTTCCAAAAATAAGGTGCTTCCTTAAATAGTTATCTGGCTGTCTCAGTACATAGTGGGAATTGTCACTTGAGAATAAATGTAAAAAGAGTCAATCAAGAAGCTTCATAAATATTTCAAGCTATTGCCTCCTACCACCTCTACAAAGCTCTCATTACAAGGGGAATATCAGCATTATAGACTCTCTTCTTTTATGAGGGGCTAATTGTAGAGCCACCAATTGTGCTAGTTTGAATTAAGGAGTATCAGCAACTTAACAAATTCTGGATTGAAAGGATCCCAACATGCCATTGAAAATGTATTTATACTGCAACATGAAGCTCTCTGGCTTATGGTGGTGTTGGTCCCAGCCACATGCCAACAAGGTCTCACAAACTCTGGTTAGAAGCCACCAACATTGACTCTGATGTGTACAGTGGCTTCATGTCCCCAGGGAAAGGTTCCCCATAGGTGTTCATAGTGGAGGCTGGAGTCCTAGAGATGTCCTGCTCCACAAAAAAGACTTCCCTGTCATGGTGGTCTCAGGTAGCAAGGCCATTCCCATATATCCAGCGTAGCTCTGCTTTTTAAACTTCTTTCCATATGGACATTTTGAAGAAGTAGGAAGCATTTTCCCAATTATAAAAAAAAAAACTATTCACTGCAAAATGTCCTTAAGTCATTCCTTCTTCTTATTTAGGGGTGTAAATTTCAGACCAAGAGTCAAATACTTCATCTCAAAGAGGCTTCAAGTTCCAAGTTCATCATATCTCCCTTACACACCCTCCCTCTTGCCTCAGAGGCCACAGGTAACAGTTTGCCATCTTGTCCCACTTTATGAAAGGCATCTCATGGGCTGGCTCACAAAACAGTCACCCATTTAAGGGATATTTGAGGTTTTCACTAAAAGAAGTAAATAACATTTTGATAAGAATGCCTATGCATGAGAATCCAGGACTTGGGTGGCTGTTCTCCTAAGACCCAGCCACAGTGGGGATGATGGGTAGTTGAAGATGAGGCCTCTTCTTCCAAACAGTTCTGAAGTCTGTCTTTCTAGCAACAACTACTGACATACCAAGGCAAAGGCATACTCCTGTGGTTGATACAAAGCAGACAACACCAGTAGGACCTTCCTCTCCTAACATCTCTCTAGGCCCTGCTCCTGTTCCAAGAGGTGACAGGACTCAGCTGAGTGGCTAGTGCTTTTGAGGAGCACCTTAGATGTAGCACTTTATTGTGAGCTGAGACAGCAAAGTGGACCTGAACCCCCTGTTTATTTTGGTGAAAGGAGCCAGACAATTGCAATGTGAGAAAATATAGCAATACAATGAAATAGATAAGGTCAAGGGATCATCAGAATGTCATGGGAAGGAAGGGGAAGGAATCCTCAGGGTTGGAGGCTCCGGAGCCCATCTCTAAAGGCAAACTGTTTACAGCAAGCCCCACCTGAACCAGAACACAGGAGCTGGTCAGAAAAACCCCACAAATGTTTTTTCTATCCCACCTCCACTCACCAGAATACAGCCTGGAAAAATGGGAAGATTGAAAAGGTGTGACCTCAAATCATGTCCACTTTCACCCATGGCAAGATGCCTGGGCAGTTGGCTTAAGCCATTGCCTCCAGATCTTGTTTATACTGCCCCAATGGACATAGTCAATCCCAGAATGAACTGCTTGGGGCTGTGGAGTGTGAGTCTGTCCTAAGTCCTAGCCCTGCCTCTACCCCCTTCTCTCATCAGAGCCTGCCCTCAAGAGGCTGCATCAGAAAATGTCTGATCACTAACACACACATAGGTGTTACTGCCACATTAGCCAAGCATTTCACCCCTTGCCAGTTTGGGCTTTAACACAAACATCCCTTCATGTTGGCCAAAGGCTCAGAAACAGGGTAACAAAGGTGCTGCAGTCACTTGCAGCTCGTTGCAGGCAGCACTGAGGGTGCAGCTGCCTGGCACTCCTCAGAACACCCCGCAAAACATCTGTCTTCTGTCAGCAGTACTTTGGCTCGCTCCATGAATCTTTATCCCTGTTTACATAAAACTGCAGTTACACTGCCTCTCAACAGGGATTTAACCAAAACTGCCAGCAGATTGAACTTATTCTTTAGTGTGCAAGTCTGTTAGTCAGCAATATTTATTGACACCATTCTCCAGTGCAAACTCTCTCAGGCATGGTATTTGCCAAACGGATGAAATCCACCCAGATTTTAAGATGTCCACTGAGCAGTCACTAGGTTCTGTGAATGAAGCATAGGTTCAATACAACATAAAGTGTCCAAATAACTTACTCATCTTTCTCCTCGGAGCAATTAAAAGAAAGCAAAGCAAGTTAGAAAGCAGCAGCCTTGAATCCAGAGGCAATTTATTCACACTTCCTGCTCTTGAAGGATAATAAAAGGTAGTAAATCCTAAAGTAAGCAGAGTTAGCACAGGGGGTTTTCAGAATTTACTCTGTTCTAGATTAGCAATGGTTAAATCATGTGGTGATTCATTTTAAAATACCATAATTTTCAGTACTCCATATGTTTAAAACATTAGTCTTCTCTTTCAGCTTAAAACAAAGAGTATAATTTGTTCTTTTTTTTCCTGCAATTGTCCTTAGGTTTTTCTCCCTCACAGCTAAGAAAGAGCCTTCTTGCCTAAAACAACTTTTTTTCATCTTATATTTTAAAGAAAAGAAAAATAAACAATAAAAACAATGGTATAAATTCAAAGCAAGATTGTTAGCACATTGTGTATTGTTATAATCAAAGTAGTTGTTCATATTACAAGATACAGGCATGAAATTTTTGGGGGGGAGGCAGAACCGGGGATTGAACTCAGACCCTTGCACTTGCCAGGGAAGTGCTTATTCTACTGAGCCATCATCCCAGCTCCCCAAAAAAATGATTAAACAATATAGGCGTCTATCTTTCCTTTCAATAAGCTAGTAACAATGAGTGGCATGACTATCTTCTGTGCATGTGTGTATATATATGCATATGTATAAGTATATGTATATGTGTGTATTTATCTATTTTTCCTTTTCCCTCCCTTCTTTTTCCTTTTCCCCACTATAGTTTCTCTTTCCTTTTAAGCATTTTCTTCCCATTTCATGGTATGTGTTGTACATTTTAGATCATATTTACTCTTTCAGCTTCTTAAACTAAGAAGACAATTTAATGTTTACATATGTAAGACTGATTTATTTCACTTATAAATATAGATTCAAGTTGCATCCCTTTTTCTATTTTGGTCCTAGCCCTTCAAGGTCAGTGAGGACTCAGGACATAAGAGAACCTCTGTTGTGACACCCTGTAACTCAGTAGTGTCCCAAATTTTCTGATCAAGGAGATTATGGGGCCACAAAGGGAAGTGATTGACAATGTACAGTGTGCCTAAGGAGAGTCACTTATAAAAAAAAAATTCTCTCAGGCTTTCACAGAAAGCAAATTGGTCAAACAATTGCCATGACTCATCCAGATGGATGACACTGACAAAAGATTTACAAAGTGCTGTACACATTTCCAGGGTAAATCCTGAAGGTATTTGACTAACCTTGTCAGATAGCAAAAATTACATTTTTAGTTATACTAAAGATGGTTTTATTGTAGCTTGGTCTTAACCATCCAGCAGAAAAGTGTAACCACAAGGTATAAAAAGTAATGACATATTAATATGCTCGGCTGTAAACAGCTCAAGTCAACAACTTCTGATAGTTACCAGTTGTGCTGGTAACTCACTACTATTATGGACTGTTGGACTATATTGGGTTATTTTGCTGAATTAAAGTACCTACAATCTTTGGACTGGCATCAAGTATGAAAAGGTCCTTTAAAAATTTCTCCAAATACAGCTTATCTAACTGCAACAGAACACCCATCTCTGACAAAACAAAATAAAACAAAACAAAAAAGGAGGATATGTTGGGAGCCACAGAAGCTAGGAAATTGATCAAATGTATATAGGTGGGACTAGGCCTCAGAGCATAAAGCAAACAAGATACCTCAGTCCTGAGATAAACATCCTGTCTTGTTAAGGTCAGATATTAGTCACTAGGAAACCTTGTGTCACATGTTTCTAACTTTGCAAAAGTATAAATGAAAGACTGTTTTGTTGTGAAAAAAATTATACATATATATATATATATATACATATTTTATATATATATGATAGGATAGATATACAACTACTTTCTCTTCATTCATTGGTAAGAAAGGTTTGTATTAATGTTTTTTAGACAAGATATTATGTCTGTGTCTTATCCTCTGAATATTTACTACAAAGGCAACAGTATGCAATGTATTAGTCATTATAACTGTCCTAATAACCTGTTTTGAAACTATTTCATTGCTATTTTATCTTGTTTCTCATTAAAATGAATTAAAAAGATATAAAAAATTCAAACTGACAATATATTGAAGAAGGAAAAAAAGTTGCATCCATTTCCCTATGTATCTTTCAAAGTTATCCTTCTTTATAACTGAGTAGTACTCCATTGTATAAAGATAATCAGATCCTTTTGATCTTTTCCTCAGTTGTTTCCAAGAAACAAATTGTGCTGCTATAAAACATAGGTACACATGTATCACTGTGGCATGTTGTTTTTAATTCTGGGAAAATATCTGTTGGGAGTCACCGATGCTTGCAATTGGTCATACATGACAGGGCAGAATGAAGCCTCATTGCCTAAAGCAGTCAAGCTACCTCAGTCTTGAGAAAAGCAGCCTGCTTAAACATTGAGGCCTATTAGCCTCTAGGCAGCACTATGTCTTGTAACTTTGCATAGGTATAAATAAATGGCCCTAATGTTGTTCTGGGGGTCTTTGCCTATCAGGCTTGGTCTACCGCCTGATTTCAGTTGTTATCTCTTTATTTTCTGAATCTTTTTACAAAAGACCAACAGAGTCCTGCAATACCCAGAAGGAGGTTAGCTGGATTGAATGGGACCTCTAATTCTAGATTTTTGAGAAATCTCAACACTGATTTCCACAGGGGCTGTGCCAGTCTACATTTCCACCTTCAGGGGAGAAGGGTTCCTTTTTCCGTACACCCACTCCACCATTTGTTATTAGTTGATTTCTTGATGATAACCCTACTTTCTGGAGTAAGATGCAATCTCAGTGTTATTTTAATTTTCATTTCTTGAATGACCAGTGGTGGTGAACATTTTTTCATAAACTTATTTGCTTTCTGTATTTCTTCCACTAAGAAGTGTGTATTCATCTCAGATGCCCATTTTTTATTAGGTCTTTGAAGTTTGGGGACCTGATTCTTTTGAATTTTTATATTATAAATTAGAATTGTAAGATTCACTCAAAAATGATGACTGCACACATGCAAAATCCTTAGCTCTGCTGCGCAAACACTGAGAATGATTTATTTCCTTCTTGCATGTCCATCAGAACTAGCATGCCTCCACCTCCAAAACTGTAGTTCAGTTATTCATTTCACTTCATGCTACTTGCTTTAGCCCCAGTTTATGGCAATTCCATCAATGGTATTCAATTTCCTTACAAGTGACCAATTGCTAAAATGAGGTTTAAAGACTGTATATCTGTGTAGCCAGTGCCCAAAGCCTATAAGATAACAGGTTTCTGACCCACAGTCACTAGAGTACTCAGAGGAGAGCTCAGCTTCCAGATAGGAAGTCAATCAAAAGTGTCTTTTCTTTTTGCTTTTTCAGATATTTGCTGCAGGTTTCTATTATCTTTCTATTATTTCCTCTACCTGAGGAATTAGGCCCAAACCAGAAAAACCACAGTATTAACTTTCTATCACCACCTTCACCCTTGCAGCCATTCTTCATGCTCATGGAAAAATGCAGTTCCCCTCACTATCCCACAGGAACATTTCATTCATCATTATCTTCTTTCCTTTTGTCCCAGGGTCTTCCTGCTGTAAGCAATCCCTGACCTCCTTTTCAGCACCTAACCTCAACTACAAGACTGACAGCCAGCAGAGAATTTGGCCTATGAAAACATTGAAAGCATTTTTTTCCTGCTACATTAAATCTGAAAAATCCAAAGGGTGAGGGAGAGCCATTAGCAATAAGTACTTACATACCTATGTAGACAGTTTCCATGGACATACTTGCAACACCGCACTTTACAACAGCTGTTACCCTCCAGTGTGTGAAAGAGCTGTCCACATTAACCAGGCAGGTGTCACTGAGATTGCCCACTGTTATCCAAGTCACCCTTGTTTTTTCTCAAGG
>NDGM011185392.1:0-10475 GCA_002564305.1 Octomys mimax
CCCAGAGGCTAAATCAGTGTGGTGCACAGACAGGGCTGCAGTTTGGCCCACTGCACTTCTTTTATACCAGTACCAAAGTTGCAGCGTAGCCTATCTGATATGATTCAGTATTGCTTCTTTTTTCAGCTCTGCTCCAGTAGAGAAACCCTAATGCAGCACTTGGTCTGTTTCTGAGCTGTCTGGACAACTCTTGAAGGCTTATTTTTGGCAGTGTTCCCAGGCTATGTCCTTCCTGACTTTTCCCTGCAGAGAGAAGAATGTGGTACCTTAAGTATAAGATGGGCATGAACACCTTTCCGACCTTTAGTGGAGATTACAATTTAGTCTTGACTTTTTCTATAGTCACAAGGAGGGGTGTTAGCCAAGGGTGGCCACCCTGCCACCCCAGGACCCCAGCTTGAGCTGTCCAGAGATTCCAGGGAGCTGGCTAGAGTGCTCTCTCCCCACTCTCTCCTCTGCAGTTTAGTGGTTTCTACTAAGCTCTCAGATATCTTTGCCCTCCTTCTGAGATCCTGGAAGAACATTTTCCATGGGAATTTAATTTTTTATTTTCCTCACAGGGACAGGATGTGACGGGGACTTCCTTGTTTTGTGCTATCTATCTTGGTTTTTATAGCAAAGGGCAGAGCCAACTGCACATGTCTAAAAGTGGAAGGTGGGACTAATTCTGTCAAAAATGACTTGCCCCCCTGAGCTCTGCCGCCAGCCCATGTCTGACAGTCTTAGCATCAAGAACTAAGATAATTCCCAACAATCATTGTCATTTTGTATGGAAGGTGAAATCATCCGGAATCATCTGCTTTTGGGACCTTTTAATGCTGCCTGCAAGGTACGTGGCTTATTCTCAACATGAGGCTAAGCCTCCCTCTCTCAAAAATAGACAGTAGGAAATGGTGGGGAGAGTTTCTCACTGTGGCTAAGAGGAGATCCCTAGGGAGATGCCTCCTTTGCCCCACTATGGGGCACTTTTTTCAGGTGTCCCATTTTCCTCTTGAATGGGGCCCTTCCCCTGCATTTTGGTGCCCCTTCTCCATCCTCTTTCCCCTCCCTTCTTCTCTTCTTTTTCTCCTTCTTGTCTTCATCTTCATCTCCATCTGTCTTCCTCTTCTTCAAGGGAATACAAATTGAACCCAGGGCCTTGACATCCCCAGGTATTTATTTCTTTAGTTTATTTTATTTTGTGAAAAAGTCTCACACGTTTACTTTTTTTCCCTTTTTTTAACCAGGAATAAAACTGAAGACCTTATACTTGCCAGGCAGGTGTTTGTGCCACTGAGCTATTTCTCCAGCCACTAAGTCTCCCATTTTTAAGTTACTTGTGCTGGGCTTGAATTTGTGACCTTCCCACCTCAGCCTGGTTATGCCACCACACCCAGTCATGGCTCCCTTCTTGAGGTGGTTCTTCTCCCTTAGATCCTAGGAGGCAGAAATCCTTTCATGCGTCCTTTGAAATCAAACCAATGCAGAGTCATGGGTAATTATGAGGGGCTGCTAGGGACAAGGACTTATGGTGCTCCGGGGGACCATGAGGGAATACAAAGCCCCCTTTACCCCTGGTGCTTTTGCTTAGAATGTGAAAACAGAAGACATACCAGTTGCAATTTGCAAAAAGAAGCAAAGCAAAATACAAAGAGACTCAAGAATGGACGCACTGGAAGTCAAGAGAACATTGTGTGTTGTTTAGGAATTACACTAGGAGAAAGTAGGAAGGGGGTTGAGGGCAAGGACAGTGAGAAGAGAAAAGAAAGAAAAGAGCAGGAAGGGTGGGAGAGAACGGGCCTAGCCCTGCATGGAGGCTGCAGGGCTTTCTCAGCACTGGTGTACAGGAGCCCTCCTCCCTTACATCTCCAGCCTGGAGCAGCTCAAAGGCCCCTAAAACAGCAAGGAGAATGCACCCCACCAGCACAGCTTAGCTTGGTCTGAGGTCTTTCCTGGCCATTTTTCCCTTCACTGTGTTCTCCATCCTCCCCAAGCAACCAACGTGCCCACCCTCTTCTATTCTTTCCCTCAGCAAAACCTCCTCAGCAGGACTAGAATCTGAAGTATAGTTTGGCCATGATGTGTAGAAGAGCATGTGCACTTGGGTCAGGACCAGGGGCCTGACTCTGCAGAGTGAGGTTGGAAAGGGAGAAGGCAGGCAGCAGGTGGAAAGGAGGCTGCTGCTTCCATACAGGGTGCTGCTTGGGGACCCTTCAGAGACACTGATTTCCCTTCAGGAAGCCGTCAGCCCACTTTCCTCCACAGGGAAGGCTTTCAAGGATACGTCCTTGAGTGTTAAACAAAGAGGCTCCACACAGGTGCCTCCTGTCTAAGCAGATGTTTTGAAAAAATCCTAGGGATCCTCTGATTTAAACTGTTTTATCTGCCAGTAGGATTTTAAACTTTACATTCACTGGGTGGTGGCTGAGTGGTTTTCATGGCTGACACAGAAGACCTGGACCCTTCTGTAGTGTGGTGATGTGGCTGCAGTTGGTGGCTTGGGTCCCTAACAAAGCGTTCCTAACAAAGGGCAGTCTTCGTTTCAGGCAGTAGCATGACTGAAGGGTGCCCTAGGCCTGGCCTACAAAGCAGCTGGTGAGAATCTGCTGAAAGCAGCACAGACAGAGCAAGGCTCTGGAAGCAGAGAACTCAGGTGAGAGCCCACTCCGCCACCCATGATCTGAGCGCACAGAGCAAAGCCCTCAGCCCCAGCACCTGTTTCTCTGTCTGTAATTTGGGTTTATTAGCAATGTAGTAATGATCTTTGTGATTGTGGCAAATGTGTGGTAGGCCAGAAGTTGGAGTCACTTTTCATTCCCGTGACACATATAGCTGTGTGGGTGCACATCTGCTTTTCTGGTCTCCTCTCCACAGCCTCTGATGGGAAACCCATGGGTGTATCGCAGCAAAGAACTGGCTCTCCTCTAGCTAGTCCACAATTCTCAAACACATCGCTACAGTCCCTTCACCCCCAAGATCTGCATCCTCACTGTCATTATCCTCCGATAATTACAAGTGCTCATTCTTGGAGCACCTTGCCCCTAGCTCTGGGATCTGTCCAATGCCCCATCTCCTCCTCATAGGAGAATTGATGTCACTACCTTGCCTGTCCTCAGCATCGAGCCCACCAAAAGGGATCCATCCTATGCAGACCTAGGGACCCTACTGCTCAGCAAGGTATTAGCCAGATGCTGATTTGCCCCTCATGGCTCTGCCCTCAGGGACCCCTACTCTATGTACAGCATCCAGACAAAAGCACCAAAGTGACCAAGAGGGAGGGGGAGGAAATACAAAAACCAGCAATGATTCTGCTCCCTCCCAGTCAGATTCAAGGACTGTCACAGACACATTCTCACCATCAGCCACATAGGGCAAGAGGTCAGGCTGTCCAACCAGACCCTTGACCCTTTCCCAAGACTGCTGTTGATACTAGTTATTGAGTGAATAATAATTTCCATGACTGTTAGCCAGCAAAACACCCAGGTCCTTCCACACAGGACTCCGACCTCTTCCCTCTAAGGGATCCGTTGGATGCGTGAATGCAGTCACCTCAACTTGTTCCTCTGTTTCTCCCACCCAAAGTCTGAGCCTCAGGGCCAGTATTACCTGCCTCTCACTCCTACTGTTATCTCTGCTAGGCAGAATCCTTCCCAACTCAGCCCCTCTAAGGTCCTGCTTGCACCTCTGAATGTCGTGTTGTGGCATGACCCAGTGGCTTCTAATTCATTCATCCACGTCACCCTAGTGATACAGTGATACTGCTGACAATGGGTGAGGGCTCTCCTGCCTTAGGATGCAAGAACAGTGGCACAACAAGCATCTGAGCAGGAAGGTCAAGTAGAGCAGAAGAAAGTACAGAAGAGGAAACTGAGGGGAGTGGAGAATACAACCCACCTTGGAACTTCCCTGTGGTGATGCAATAGAGAGCTGTCACTAGAAAGATGGGATACAGCTGGGTGTCCAGGATTGGGCATGGCTGGTTAGATGGGATGACCCAGCATTGGGAGTGCTGCAAATACAGGAAAGTGGCCAACTCCCCCACTTGGAAGCAACACCTGAGATCTCAGGCCTAGTTAAAAATATTTCAGAATATTGCTGGTGGTGTTGGCAGGCAGCCACCAGATACACGCTGCATTTTTGGAAGCAACAGAGCTCTGTTTGTTCTTCTTTTTCGTGAACATGATGTTCTAGGACAGAGAAATGAGAGCACATTTGGATCAGTAGTAGCGAGAAAAAGATTCTGCAGAGGTGTTTATGTTTACAGAAGGTCCCTAACTCCAGAGGTGGGTGGTGCTGAGCCCTGACACAATGTATGGCTCTGTTCCTGGATCTAAACAATACGCAGCTCAGAGGCCCCTTCCTGTGGGACCCCTTAGCCCCATCCACCTGCAGCTTTATCAGTTTAAGCAAGGCGGAGGGAGCTATAACCAGCATTGCCTGGTAAAATTAGAAGCAGCTCCTACATCCAGCCCCCGCACAACAGGAGGCAGATCCTGGGACTGTTGTAAGGAACTCAATCAGAAAAGTTTATCCAGGCCCCACAGGCTGAGCTCAGATAGCCTATGTCAGGCACCACCTCTTTGTCTCTCCAGGGGGCTCTCACTGCTGATGACAGATGGCGGACTTCCTAGTGTTCCTGGAATTTCTGAAGGGAGCACCTTTGCCCAGCAGTTTGTTGATCTTCACCAACATTCTCCTCTTTCTTCAACCTGGGAAGGGGACCACAGGTACAGTGTCTTACCTCAGTCATCATCTGCATCCCCGCCAGCCATGATCGAGTGTCCCTCCTACCATGTGCCACTCACCGCCCCCTACAGTCTGAGATATGATGACACTGGACCTGGCCTTGCCAGGTGCTAAACTTCATAAAGACTTCCATCCCAGTGGTTAGAGCCACTGCTCTGTGCCTCTGCAGTGCTTCCTGCTTGTCCCACGTTTTGCCAGCCCTGACACACTTCCCAGGGCCTTGGAGTCCATAGGCATAGTGGAGAGCATAACAGAAGGGTACGAGGAAACCCTTCTTTGTGTTTGTGCTGAGCCACCTAGTAAATATTTTAAATTCCACTAACTGCATAGCTCTGGAAGACAAGAAAGAACCCCTCCTGTTATACCATCTCTCACGAAAGGCAGCCAACAGAGGTTGTAATTACACACATGGAATCTCCTTATGTGTTTAGTTAGGCTGAAACCAGGGACATCTGGGTGACTGAGGCATTTCCCAGCCCCTCAAACAGCTCACAGTCAAGGGAAGGGGATGGGTTATGACATAAACAGGTGCAAGAAAACCATGTCCAAAGACTCAGGGAGCTGAGCAGAACTAAGAGCAAATCTCCTTTCCTGGAGAGCCAAGAAGAGGCATAAGGAGGAGGGAATGTCCAAGCAGAGCTTTGCAAGAGGCACATACTCCAGGAAGATGACATGTGGAGGGTAAACTGAGGCAAGGTGTGTCCAGGGAGAGAGTAAGATATCAGGTATGTGAGAAAGATGGCTGGAGAGGCCCAAACCTGGAAAGATCCAGAAAGGGATGATGGTAAGAGGTTGCTGAGAATTCACTGAGTGGGCAACATGTTGTCTCAAATAGCACAAATAGCACACAGCTCCACGTTGTATAGGCAAAGTGAAGGAATCAGTGGTGATTGAGCTGTGGGAGGAGGTTTTAGCTAAACAGAAAATGAAACAGAAGAGTTTAAGGAGAGCAGAGCAGCCATGTGGGGATACCATAGGAAAGGAGAGACTGACCAAAAGAAGGATCACAACCAGTCCTAATGCCAGAGCTTGGTTGGCCTTTATGAAAACCCACAGAGGAATGAGAATATATGTTATTTTGCATTATATGTGTGTATATATGTATATATAGGTATATATGTATATATCTATACATCTATACATCTATGTCTATATATCTATATATCTATATATCTATATGTATAGTTTTTAGAGCATGTATACATGTCATACCTTAGAAATTAGAATAGCAAAAAAACAAAAATAAGAGAATGCCTATCCCCATCATTGCATAAATTGCTACCATCAACAATTTAGTGTCTCCCCTTTCAGATATTTTTCTCAGGGCATCTATGCAAATATCTAATTTTTTACCCAATTGCATAGTATACATCTTATTTTTGAGATTTGGTCTTTTTGGTCAATGATTGCATTTAACTTACTCCTTTGGCCATAACTATCCACAAAATAACTCTTGAACCTGATTGGCTCAAACCAATAACCAGTCTAGGACCATACTTTGTCTGACTGTGACATTCATGTGTGTTTTATTTTGTTTTGTTGGGTTTTGGGTACCAGGAATCAGACTCATGACCTCAAATTTACCAGGCAAATGCTGTGCCACTGAGCTATATACCCAGGCCCTCCATCTGTTTTAACTTGTGCCCTTTTCATGGTATTATTGGTTCAAGAAGCCAGGCCAGTGTCCTTGTAGACTGCATTATCTTCATCATTTGAACAGTTTCTTGTGTGAAGCTGCTAACCTTTAAATTCACTGACTGAATTCAAAAGCTTACAGTCTACCATGTTTGACCCACAGTGGTAGAAGGTGTGGGGTTTGGAAGGTCAAAATGACCTTCAAATGATATTTGAAAATGTACTGACTGTGGCTGTGATTTTGGCTTTGTCGAAGTGATAGGCCCTGAGGAATCCATTATGGCCCGCATTGGGGAAGAGGTGGACTTCTCATGCCATGTGTCACCCTACCTGGATGTGGAGCACATGGAGATTCGTTGGTTCCGGGGCCAGCCCTCGGATGTGGTGCATCTGTATCAGAATGGGCAGGAGCTCTTTGGGGAGCAGATGGTGCAGTTCCGGAACAGGACCAAACTCCTCACAGACGAGATCGCCACTGGCGGTGTGATCTTGCAGCTCCACGGTGTGGCGCCCTCCGACGAGGGCCTTTATGGATGCCGTTTCCTCTCCAGCAACTTCTCTGGCGAAGCCATCTGGGAGCTGGAGGTAGCAGGTATGTGTCCAGCCAACAGCCCCCAGGATCAAGGAAAAGGTCAGTTTTCTAAGAGCTGCTTTTCTCAAGTAGACGTAGGATCCTGGAAAACATCGCTCATTTTAAATAAAGCTGTTAAGAAATGAAGGGATTGATCCATCTGCAAAAGAGCAAAACAGTTTACACATATACACAAAATATGCTATGACTCTTAAATATGAAGATGGTTTTACTTATAACTAGAGAAAGGCAAATTAAACTACATCAAAATGCTTTTTACCTTTCAAACTGATTTTAATTTCAAGAAATTCAAAAGTTCCATGACACTGTCCTGGTGGCTCTTGGAAAGGTGGCTTTCTCCTATGTGGTTAGTGAAGTTTAAAGTAAATAAGCTCCACGCTGAGAGGCTAACAGAATTCTCTGTTTACTGTCCTTAGATACAACAACCCCACCTCCAGGATTTATCTTAAAGATATATCTCCATATCTTCCCTTATGTATCAGTCTAATCTGTACAATTACTTCTAATTGCAAGAGTGTAAACTGTCCCTGTATAGACGCTGAATGTGGTCCAGGCACATAAGGGGTGTTGTAATTAAGCCCCAGACTCAAATTGTCAGAGCAGATAATACAGCACTTAGACACCAAGAATTCCCACAAGGCATTTTACTTCTGCAGAAGGAAGCGAGCACGCAGTGAAGGGCCTCAGGACAAAGGAGGGTTGCTCCTTTTTTCCCTAATGAAGAGAAGCTGCTAACCTTTAAATTCACTGGCTGAACTCAAAGGCTTACAGTCTACCGTGTTTGACCCACAGTGGTAGAAGGTGTGGGGTTTGGAACAAAAAGTCCTTGGTTCTTTTTGTGAGGCAGGGGGTGGTTAGAGAGAGGGAAGGTATGGTTTGGAATGAGCAGTTCTGGGTTCTTTTTCTTGGAAACTAGTGTGTTCCAGGAAAAGATTCATAGTCACCATTTCTTGGAGCTCAGGATATTAACGGGGTAGAAGGGTTAGTGAGTAGGTAGCCAAATCATTTTAACTCAAAACAGAATTAATTTGGCCTTGTGCTTTGACAGAGAAGAAAAAGCCTATTTCTTACATGACTGATCCATACTCTATAGCTGGAAAAGTGAAAAGTAGTTCAAAGGCAGCTGTGGAGTGACTCCTACGGGGTATTACTAAAAGGAAAAAATCAAATGCAAAAGAGATTTGGTAATGTGTTGTATTTTTGTGTGCAGGAAAGAAAAAGAACATTGCAAAATCAAAAAAAATGAGAATATATTAGAAATCCATGGAATTGATGACTTACGGAAAGGATAGAATTAAAAAAAAAATCAGAGGGCCAGCAAGATAGCTCAGCAAACTAAAGTACCTGCTTAGGCAAGCTTAGGCCAGTACAGAGACCATGGTTCAATCTCTGGCACCACATGCCATACCAGCCCCATCCCCAGAGTGGGCTGAGCCAGCCAGAGTCTGGTGTAGTGGCACATGCCTGTAACTCCAGCACTGGGGAGGCTGAAAACAGGAGGATCACTATGAGTCTGAGCTCTGTAGTGAGACACTGCAATAACCAAATACATTTTTTTAAAAAAGTCAGAGAAAAGCTAGGGATATACATTGTATACAGTACTTTTTCGTGGGTTGGAGGAGGGTACTGAACTTAGGGCCTTCACATTAATTCTTTTTTATTTTTTGAGACAAGGTGCTCTTAAGCACTAAATTGTCTTGGCTGAGCTTGAACTTGGGATCCTCCTGCCTCAGCCTCCCAGAATGCTGGGATTATAGGCATGTGCTACCACATTTGGCTCAGGCTTGACATTTAGGCCATGTTAATGTTTTGCATACTCAAAACATATGGCTGAGGATGTGACTCAGTGGTAGAGAATTTGACTAGCACGTGCAAGGGCCTATGATCAATCCCTAGGCCTGCAAAAGACTGGATGGATGGATGGATGGATGGATGGATGGATGGATGGACAGGTAGGCAGACAGACAGTGAGTTTGTTAACTATATGAGACCTACATGGGGGAGACAAAGAAAGACACAATTCAAGAATTCGACCTCTAGTGACAATCAAGAGTGCAACTTATTCAATTTGAGGTGAGATAATTTTTTCCGAGGAACTGTCCCTTGCATAATATAACCAAATGTCAGTAGCCTTCCTCCACCCAAACTTCCAAGTGTTCCCACAGGCAGCATAACACTGTTCTGTCGACACATGCCACTGCAGTCCAGGCAGTCATTTGTAGCTGATGGGTCACGAGTATCAGTCCACACATGCATTAAGCAGTCACAGTTCCTGATGTCTTACAATGACTAAAAATGGTGAACAGTGTTGTGTGGACTCCACATTCAACTTCTAGGAAGGAGTCTGCTCTTTCTCACTCTTTTTGAATCTCCTAGGGATGGGCTCAGACCCTCATATCTCCCTTGAGGGCTACAAGGAAGGAGGCATTCAGCTGAGATGCAGCTCCACTGGCTGGTACCCAAAGCCCGAGGCTCAGTGGAGGGACCATCAGGGGCGGTGCCTGCCTCCAGAGTCTGAAGCTATCATCCAGGATGTGCAGGGCCTATTCCATCTGGAGACATCTGTCATTGTTCGAGGGAGAGCCCACAACAACGTGACCTGCTCCATCCAGAACACCCTGGTGGACCAGAAGAAAGAGTTTGTGGTCCAGATAGCAGGTCAGTTGGGTGTATGCTGTCCCTTGTGCTCCTAGGCATCATGTTCTCCATATCCTTTGGCCCAAAGGTGGAAGAACACAGTACACTGACACCTGGTGAAATAAGGGGTAAGTTGGCCTGGATGCCTGGACATCAGGAACTCACTGTGAGTGCAACATACAACCTAAACAGTATGTGGCCCCACAGAGCCACCATTTCTGTGTGAAAGGCCAATGTAGCAAAACCCACAAACTACTAGCCAAAGAGTTTTAGTAGAGCCACATGCCCCTAATTCCATCCATTAGACAATTATTTAATGAACACCTACAATATGCCCTGAACTCTTACCCTTATTTTCCCAATCCTGTGGGGGAGACAAACAACAAACTATGAGTAAATCCTGTCATAAGTTAGAAGGTGGAACATGCTAGAAAAATGGCAAAGGGGGTGCCAGAGAGATGGCTCAGAGGATAAGTGCTTCCCTGGCAAGTGCAAGGGCCTGAGTTCAATCCCTGGTTCTGCAAAAAAAAAAAAAAAAAAAAAAAGAAAACGAAAAAATAAAAATGGCAAACGGGGTCAAGAATGGTGGTGGAGTCTCTATGAACTATAAAAAGGTAATTTGGGGAAGTGGATGTTTAGGCAATGAGTTGAAATTTTCTTATGAGAGCTGAGTGTGGTGATGCATACCTGTAATTGTAGGAGTCAGAAGGCTAAAACAAGAGAATTACTACGAGTATGAGGCCAGCCTGGACTACATAGTGAGTTCAAGGCCTATTTGAACTACATAGAAAGATCCTGTCTCAAAACACAAACAAGGGGCTAAGGAGATAGCTCAGTAGAATAAGTGCTTGCCTGGCAAGTGCAAGGGCCTGAATTCAATCCCTGG
>NDGM011185396.1:0-10153 GCA_002564305.1 Octomys mimax
ATCCATCCATCCATCCATCCATCCATCCATCCATTCCTCTTCCAGAGCTCTTAAGTTTCTTCAACTTAAATATTCAAGGAATCAGGGACTCACCATCCCCAAAGATGCCCACATGCTGTTGTCCACATTTCCTTAGGCAAGGTTTTACAGTGGAGGCTAAGGTATTTGCTACATTAAATGACTGAGAAGCTGTTTTTGCACACCAAGACCCACGTCCAGCTGCACAATTAACCTCAGGGTGTCAGTGATGTGGGTGCTAACTCTAAGTTTATTGTGTATGGCTGAATTATTTCCAAAGAGAGAATTTACAAACTATTTGCTTGCAATTCCTCAGATATTGTAAAAAAAAAAAAAGTGCAAAGGATTCAGGCATGATCTATGCAGTCGCCATCCCTACCCTTAGGAAGGTTCAAGTCTAAGAGAAACATAAATAATGAGGCAAAGGGAGGCTGAGGGTCACTAACGAGGAGCACAGAGGGGCCATGGCCAGGGTCCAGTGAGAGTCTTTACACTTAAGGAAATAACTTCTAAGTGAAAGCAGTATGGTTTGCACTTGGTCAGGTGAGTTCCAAAAGCAAAGATTCCAGCGGTCTGGATGATTCCTTCAAGAATAGCGGAAGCATAGGGAAAGCACAAAACATGCTCCGAAAAGCCCAGCTTGGCAACCAATCCCAAACTCTTAAGAGCAAACTCCCTGCTCCGGGAGACGGAAACCATGATTATCCATAAGCCAAAGCTTCACAGCAGTCCAGACACCACACGGGGCTCCGAGCGCAGTGCCCTCGGAAACACGTCGCTAGCGCCCCATGCTACCTATCAATCTGCCCCCGTGCAAGCTAATGAGGATATGAAGATCTCACAGGCAGACCCAAGCTCGGAGTGCCTGAAGCAGTCGCATTACTATGCACTGTTCACACCCACCAAGAAGCAAATCTGAGGCCATTCTTTGCCTTTCCAAGCGAGTACGAGGTTTTTTTATTTGTATAACGTCTCCAGAGCCTCAGACATGGAGCGCTGACTGTTTGCCTAGCGTTCTCTCCAGCACACACAAAGGCTTTGCACTGGCAGACCCCGCCCCAAAGAGTCCAAGTGGATCAGACCCCACGCAGACCTGCAGAACCCGGGGCACTTGCAATCTATGTCCAAACTCAGTGGAGGACCTTCATAGGTGATGCTGATATTCCCCCAGAGACTTTAAATAAACTGGCATGCAGGTTTCATCAGCAAAGTGTACGAGAGTGTGCATCTTCCCACTGATCTGTGGCAAAAAAATGAAAGATAGGTTATGTGTCTATGCGATCTATGACTGATTCTTTCTCTTTTAACCCCTCCTTTCCTTTTCCCTCTCCCTTCTTCTCTTCCCTTACTTCTGAATAAACTTCTAAGGCACTGTTCATCTGGACTGTCTAAAAATATGTGTAACATATTAGGCACATTGCAGACTGAAATTAAATCGAGCTCCATGACTAGTGGTGTCTGGTATAAATGCAAAAATAGGAAGCCATTGGCTCAAAGCTTAAGAAACTCGGGTTGTTGTTATGGTTTGTGTCTGGACATCCCCCACCCCCAACCTCACGTGGTCATGTGGAGCAGGCTTCGCCATGGTGGCTGAATCTAGGGTTTGTAATTGATTCATGGTCCAATGCTTGGATTAAAGATGTGCTACACCTGTCCTGGGAAGGTGGCCTGTGTACACTACAAGGGCCCCACAGGGGCTTGCTCCACCCTCTTCCTGTCTCTCCTTGCTTTTGTGGACTTCCTCCACCATGAACTCCTGCTCTCTGCCACGTGCTGCCCTGTCCTAGAGCCAGCTGATTATGGACTGAAACCTCCTCAAGCTGCGAATTCAATGAACTTTTCCTCTCTTAACTTTGGGTGCCAGGCATTTTGCCTCAGCCATGAGAGGAAAGTCACTAAGACACAGGTCACCAAAGCATCCAGCCAAGCCTAGAGCCCTTGCAAAGGCACAGTCTGAGGGACCTCACAGCTCTTCCTGGAGCAGCAGGTTCATCTTCTTAATGGTAATGTGCATAAAGTAACCACAGCTCTTATCACTGCTGCTCACTGGGGTCAAGACTCTGCTTTTGAGTTCATCTTCTCCTTATCAAACCTAGGGGCTGTGCGTGCTTCCCCCCTCCCCCGTCACACATAAGAAAACTGGGCTTCAGGGTGCTGAGCTCAGTGGAGTGAGGTGTCCAAAGTAACTCAGGCTTGGGTTCCAAGTTTTGGTGATGGCTGTAAGACTGTGCATCATGAGCCCCTTGCTTTCTTTAGATTGAACTCAATATTGAGAATAGAAGACTTGGCTCACCCTTGTCCCTCAGGGGGAAATACAGCAAGCCAGGGTAGCTGCAGACGGAGCTTCTCTCCAGTAAGGGTAGAGTTCCACGGGAGGAAGATGTCAAGTGACAACAGTTACATTCAGGCAGGCCCAAAGTCATAGCTTCCCACCACAGTAATTATGGTTCATCTATGGATCCTCACAAGCACGTGCAGGCCTTGACCCAGCCTGATGTTGGTGTCCCACCTCTATCAGACATCCAGGGCAGGGGAGCTAGAAAGTCAAACTCAAATATGTTCTTTCAGTTAAGGAAAGGAAGCTCGGCGTAGGGGCCCATGTCTACACACACGAGCAGTACGCATGCGCGCGGATGCCGCATGAAGGTAAGAGGTTTCCTCTACATGAAGGCGTCCTGCTGGTGCGCACAGATCCTGCGGCCCTTAGGTGCTGACTGTCAACCTTGACCACCCCCAGACCTCCACCACTGCTGCCTGCTCTGACAAGCTAGACGCCCTCTTCTCTGCCTACCCTAAGTCATCCGCTCAGCCATTCCCAGGCCTGGAGGTCCACTGCGCCTGGAGCTCATCCCTGTCCACTCCTCACAGCAAAGCCACTCCTCCCGTTTGTACTTATCCACAGCTTTTGTTTATTTGTTTGTTTGTCTATTTATTTGTTGTATTTTAGGGAAGGGTCTACAGGGTATTCAGGGTCTCACTACTAGATCGGACTCATAGTGATCCGCCTGTTTACAGCCTCCCAAGAGCTGGGATTATAGGCGCGGGCCACCACATCGTCTCAATTGCTGTCTTAGCACACCCAGGGGGCGGGACTAGCACGGCATGCCTGGGGATCGAACCTCTGGCCCCTGTGCCTGCTTGCAGGTGCTTTAATGTACTGAGCTATTTTGGTTGGCCCAATCCACAGCTTTTGATCTCTTCCACTTTCTGAAATCTGTTTTCATCTCGATGTCCCCAGACCCGAACTGCCCTGGGTAAACCACCTAAGTCCATCAAGCTTGAAAACCTTTGCTCAGTGTCCCCTCGTCTCTGAGTCTTTCCTGAACTGCCCCTCTTCAAGCCACAGTGTTGCACGCCTGTCCTTTCTTGATCCTTTCTACAGACATCGCAGAAGTTAGCGTCACAGACAGGATCATTCTTCACTTACCCCCCAACCCCTAGATGTTAGCACTCTGACAGCAGGACATTGTGCCTGTCTTACCCACTGCTGTACTTCTGGCCATTTGAGGACACACTAGATGCTCAGTGATTATTTAGCAAGAGAAGGCGAGGGTGAAGGGGTTCCTCAAGGTTCCAGGGGCAAAGAGCCATGCCCTGTGCAGCTTTGGCTCTTCTGTGCCATGGCCATCCCCACCAACCAGCAGGGAGGCAGACAGACTTGTCACATGGCTCCCTACAATGAAGTCAGGGGCTTCTGTGGAGGAGGAAAGGTAGGCCAACTTCTGACTCACCCCTGCAAACAGTGGCACTTGCAGATCGGACACCAGCATCTCTAGCATCTCAGATAAGCCCACCATGGGTAAGCCAGCCACGTCTACCACACTGCCTGATTGCCTCTTGCTCAGCCATCATGTTCCCAACAGCACCCTTCTTCTCCATGGCCATGTCCTCCTCCAAGACTCCAAAATACTCTGTGGCTCCCCCAGCCCTTTCTCCCTCTTCTAAACCTGCTGACACAGTGAACAATGGAACAACACCATCCAGTCTCTCTTAGGCCACGTCACTTCCTCCAGGAAGCTCTCCTTCAGAATCCCAGTTAGGTTCGACGCTGCACCTGCACCCAAGTTCCTCCAGGCTCCATGAGGTGTTAAGCTGCCTGAGAAGTAGAAACAATTCAGTGAGTATTTTTCCCTATTCCCTGGAGCCATCAACATACAGCTCCCAATCACAGGTCAAATAAGGATGGTCTTGGGTCAGATCCATGAGGATTTATCCCTGCCCACATAACAGGGGAGATGAGGGGACTTGATAAGTATGGAGTTAATCTTCTGCAAGGCAGAGAGGCATTGTCAATAAAACGATTCCTCCAGGAGTGGAAAGCAGGGCACGTGCTTCTCTCCAGCATGCCTTCTGGAAATACTGCATGGGCAGGAGGCGAGCAGGTTGAAGATGGGCACATTTGTCAGCGGAGGGAGAGAAATCCTCAGGCTCTGTCTCCTGCAGCAAAGAAAAACTGGTGTTTTGTATATAGAATCTGAATAATTTGGTACAGGGGAAATGTCTTCTTCCCAACTGGAAACTTTGCATGGAGATGTTTTCTTATCACAGTGGGAGCCATCGTTGTGTTTGTCTCAGACTCACTCAGTGTGCCTTTGTGCATGCAACAGAAAAAAATAATAATCCTTTGTGTAGGATATTTACATGCAAATTATATTTGGCACTTTAATAACATACTACAAGATCTTCAGTACACTCTGATGTGGCATGGTATAATATAATAATGGAGAAATAACAGATTTTTCTAATAACCAATTGCTTTTTTTCATAGATCTGTAAGGGGGTTGTGATAAGGCAGGAAAAAAATCCCCTGCAACACAATAATAAACCAAGTCTGAAATTCTGATAGCATCCCTCAGTGAAAGCTAGTTAAATGGGTTCTTGAATTAACCCAAACTCCGGGGCTATCTGCTTGTTGCACTTGGAGAATGTGTTTTATAAACAGTTGTACAGAACGAGATCATTACAAATGGAAGGCAGCAATATCATGGCCGTGACTGTGGGATGGAGCATCAGGTCTTAAATTCTGGTGAAAAGAATTGGTCTAGTGGGAAGGACAGCAGTGGGTTCCATTCCACTAGGAAGCTGTTTTCCTTATCTCTGTATTCTGCACACAGAGGGAGAAGAGAGCCATGCACTGTGGGGTGGGCTTGGTCTTCGCAGGCAAACTAGAGGTGATTAGAAACATCCGCTGAGTGCCAGCCACGTGCCAGGCATGGGGCTTCGCACCTATGGATTCCTGCAATCCTCACAGGAGCTCCATCCCCCTGCAGACTGCCCCCCCCCACTGTGGACCTTCAGATCCTACTTCAGCCAATGCATCGATCCCTGCACCGACTGCATGAAACTCACAAGAAACTAAGAAGCTCACTGCAGTCACATGAGGGCTCCAGACAGATGTGTTAGGCCCTGAAGCCTTTCCATCTGCTCCCTGCACCCTGTTAAATGTAGCTGCATGTTCTTTTATGAATGCAGAAAGCTATAGAATGTCACATGAGCAAAAAACCTGAGATTAACTCCTTTTTAGGAGGAGGAGGTAGCCAGAGCTGTAAAATTACTCTCATGGATCATAATTTGCTTTTTTGCTTCATGGGCTCCTCCCCCCATGAAAAGATATTGAAATTGGATTATGCAGATGAGGTAGAAAAATGCTATCCAATTTGGACATTTTCCCCTGATTTTCAAAGAGAGAAAAACGTTCCCATGAAACCTCGGAAGTCTTGCGGGTCCCAGGCACTCTGCCTGGTGTGTCTCATGGAGAACTGGGACTTAGGAGCTTCTGTGGACACGCCTCCTGCACACACCAAGCAACTGTCAGAATAATTCCAAGAAACTACAAAGTCTTGCTGGACACAGCATCAGCCAAACAACACTAAGATTAAAACCTCCAACCTCAATCATGCTTGGTTGTATATGTATGAAAAAAATCTATTGTCATGGTTTGGATTTTTTTTTCAAGGGAAACAATATAATACATGAAATATTTTATAGTGAATCATCCAGTGAGTTATATACAACATGTGCATGAAACCTATCCACACACTGAGCACTAAAGAATTCAACTGAGGGCCTAGAGCTCATAACGGTGTCACCAGAAAGTCCAATTGGAGGCCTAGAGCCCACGACAAAGTCTCATACAGGTCTGCTTCATGGATCTGTGCTGGAAAGGTCTAAAAGTAAGTGGTGGAAGCTAGGAAGTCTATGCCAGCGGGATGAAGGATCTGGGCTAGAAGGCTGAAGGATCTGAACTGGAGCTAGGAAGCAACCCTCAAAGTAAGCACCAGAGCTCCCCTAAAAATACTACAACTGTCCTCGCAACAGTGAGGTTCCGAGCTTCTCCAGTGATGAAGAAAGCTGAGTTCCCATCAGGAAAGCCAATGCGACAAGCTTCTCCATGAGGTTGAGCAGTGCACCATCTTCCCCTCCAGAGCCAACAAGTGATGCTCAAGATGAGGGCCAGAGCTTCTCCAAAATTCACCGGGAAAGCCAGCATGACAAGTTCTCCAGCAGAACAGCCCAAGAGAGCTAACAGCTTCCAACAGCTCCAATAGCTTATAATACTAATGTAAATCTAAACAGCAAGACATGATATTTTCACAAGTCTGCCGCTAAAGACTAGTTTAAGAAATGTGTGTGCTTATCAAGTTGACAAGGGGTGGATTTTAGTGGGTTTCTAACTGAAGGTCAACTTATTATACTCAGCTGAATTAAACTAATGTGGTACTGGGTGGGAGAGCCTGACCTGAGGACTGTTGCCAGCAGCATAAAGGCAGAACAGAAGAAGCTGCCGGGATGCTGTTAGGGATGTTGTTTGCAGAAGCTGTTGGAGCTGCTGGAAGATGCTAGTTCTCTTGGGCTGTTCTGATGGAGGGCCTTGTCATGTTGGCTTTCCTGATGTACTTCTGAGGAGCTCTGGTCCTCATCTTGAGCATCGCTTCCTGGCTCCGGAGGGGAAGATGTTGCACTGCTCAGCCTCATGGAGAAGCTTGTCACACTGACTTTCCTGATGGGAACTCAGCTTTCCTTATCATTAGAGGAGCTCGGGACCTCACCTTTGCCAAAGATGACTGTGGTACTTTTGGGGGCGCTTATGGTGCTTACCTAAAGCATTGTACCTAGCTCCAGTTTCAAACCCTCAGAGCACAGATCCTTTATCCCACTGCCACAGCCTTCCCGATCTTTGGGCCTTTCCAACACAGATGGGTGAAGCAGCAGCTGCATGAGACTTTGCTGTGGGCTGTAGCCCTCCAGTTAGACTTATGGGAGACATTGTTATGAGCTCTAGGTTTCCATCTGGACTCATGCAGGATATTAGGAGCTAGGCCCTCAGCCTGAATTCCTTATTTAGTGTGTGGCTACATTTCCTGTACTTGTTGTATACGATTCTTCTGTGATTCCTTATAAATTAATATTATAAAGTATGTCCTCTACTATATTGTTCACATTGAAAAAACCCTAAACCATGACATTTATAGTGGCCCAACTGCAGAGGAGTTTTTTATATGAAAGAAATCCAGACATGGCCCTCCATGGCCAGTGCTGCTGCTCACGCAGAGTCAGAAATGACCCGTGCTCCTTCTACCTGTGCAGCCTCCTAACCAAGTGTCTTCTCCTCCAGGAAGTGAAGTGGCGTCTCCACCTTCCCACATCCTGTTTATTTCTCCGGCAAGAGGAGCAGAAAGTTGTCATGGAGGAGAGATGCAAATGTTCACCCCTAACAGCTTTATTTTATCAGGAAGACTTTGGAAGAGGACTCTAGCCTACACTTCATCAGCAGTGGTGGTGTCTCGCGATACCCCAGAGAATCGGGAAAAGTATTTTTAGGTGGAACTGTTGCTTCCCCCAACAAAATCGAAGTTGCTACTGAAGTGAAAATGGAGATTGCATCAGCAACCCACTGTGCCTGCTGAAACAGCCATAATTTCTACAAAACAAAATCACGCTAAGTCCCAAAGTATAATCAAATCTTTGAAAATACTACTCAGTTCAAGAGAGCTTCAGCCTGGCAGAAAACTGGGAGAGGCTCCGGTCTGAGTTCATGAGATAATTCAAGCCACACTGCCTTCCTTTAGGGATTGGGCAAGCTGAGACACCGAGGCAGTCGTGTTCTCTGATACGTAAGCCAAGTGTGCAGCGCCCACTTGCTCAGACTGCACGCATGCTTAGACAGCACTCCTTTCCCCAGAGGAAATACTGTGCTCCAGGTCAATAATAGCAGGTGTGCTGTTCACACCTGTTGGTGCTCCAAAGCTGAGAAATCCAAAACTCTGCTTCTTCCTGCCTCTCCTGCTGGTGAGGAGTGTCATGGCGCCCTTGCTACTGAGCACAATTCTCTGTAGTAAAAGTGCATAATCAGAAAATGGATTTGACTGTAAGAATATCACTGTCCTCCTGGGGTGTGATCAGCCCAAATGTCCCCGCTGATATTCTCCAGATAAGGTATTTTCCAACCCAAAATAATCCTGAGCCTACCAGCATGAGTTGGTGACAATGGACACATTGCGTTAGAGCCTGCTTAAAATAAAAACATTGTTATTAATAAAAATTACCATTTTGTCAAGTGATGGCTCTGCAGCGGGTATTATCATAAGCGCTTCAAGGCCGCAGAAAGACAGGGATGATGGTTGTTTTCATTTTCCAAATTAAAACGAAGAGGTGCAAATCCTGTGTCTTACCCAAGAACGCACCCTGAGAAGATGCCCAGTGCAGACTCAAGCCCTGCGAGTCTTGCAGAGGACCCTCGAGCGGTCCCTCAGTGAGACTGTATCCCTCAGCTCCTGTTGGCATGGAGCCCCATGAGGCATGGAGCCTGCCTGCTGCTGGGGCAGGAGCCCCACCCACCCCAGGCTCCCCTGATTGGGTAAGGGTTGGTTTTTTATGTCAGAGTGAGGAGTTTTGGGCAGGACATTTCTTCGTGCCTTTAGTGTTTCTCAACTGAAGCAATATTTGACAGTGACTGGAGACACTTTTAATTGAAATAACTGAGAGAAAGTGTACTGTCGGCACCTAATGAGTAAATCCCACAGGACAGCACAACCACTGCCATAATGATCCTACCTAAACCATTAATAATGACAGAAGGACAAACTTGGTCATTTTTTAAATTCTCTCTCCCTTTCCCTCTTCCTCTACCCTCTCATCTTCCTCTCCCTCTTTCTCTCCCTGTCCCTTTAGCTCTCTCCCTCTCCCACTCTCTCTCTTTCCCTCTCCTTCTCTCTCTCTCCCTCTCCCTCTGCCTTTTCCTCTCTCCATCTCCCTGTCCCTCTCCCTCTCCCTTCATCTGTCTCTACTGTAGTACTAGAGATTGAGCCCAGGGCATTCACATTGAACAACATCCTCAGCCCAGCCGCCACACCTTTTTAAGTAAATCTTTTATTTTGACACAGGGTCTCAATAAGCCTTTAAGTGGCCCAGGGTGATATAGCCCTGCGAGATGCTCAGGGTCATACTCCTGCCTCAGCCTCCCCAAGTGCTGAGATTACAGGTGCGAGCCACCATGTTCAACCACCCTGAGTCCTCAAAATACTCTGGGAAATAGGAATCTGGGTCACCACTTTACAGAGTAGAAACAGGAACCCCAGAAAATCGGAAATTCCATTTCAGGGCCAGGGATCTGAAAGTGGCAGAGCAAGGACTATAACCTGAGTCTGACAGACACTAAAGGCCACACTCAGCCCCCACTCACCCAAATGTTGAGTATTTTCACCTCCTGTCTGTGAGCAAAAAGCACCCCTTTCTCCTGCTCTGGTTCATGGCTCCCTACATAGGCACTGCCAAGTAAGTAATGCTTGATATTTGTGTGTTGGCAATCTGAGAATCTAGCACAGTAAGAAGTGGGATTTGTTAAGTGTTTTCTATTTTCTTTCCCCTACTCTGGTGTCACCAGGTATCTGTAACAACATGCACAGGCTGCTCCTAGAGTTAATTTCTCACTAAGATCATTGGGGTTGCCAGGCAGGGAGATTTCATGCCCATAATCCCAACACTTAGGAGGCCGAGACAGCAGGATTACTGAGAGTTCAAGGTCAGTCTGGACTACAAAGTGAGTTCCAGGCCAGCCTGAGCTGCATGGAGAAACTCTGTCTCATAAAGGAGAGAGAGAGAGAGAGAGAGAGAGAGAGAGAGAGAGAGAGAGAGA
>NDGM011185401.1:0-11780 GCA_002564305.1 Octomys mimax
TGGCTCAGTGTAATAAGTGCTTCCTTGGCAAGCACAAGGACCCGAGTTCAATCCCCGGTTCCAAAAAAAAAAAAAAGAGCAGGAAATGATTCTAATCAATTTCTAGAAACTTCAGGACCTCAAGCTTTAAAGAGTATTTTCCACACATATTCATGACTATAATGATTAATATTTAAGTGTGGATACTGCTACTCCTTTTTTCTTTTAATCTTCGCTTACTACAATTTTTAGTCTTATCGCTAGTGTTAGTTTTTAGATCTCACCAATAAAAGATATGGGGCACAGCTGGCAGTAGATCGGGACAGAGTACCAATGACATGTTTGAGAATTATTTTACATATCCGAGCATATTAACCCCAAACAATGATCTCAGCCTGAAAGGCTCTTCTCCAAGTGGAAATATGGGTAGACCAGTGTCTCATGGTCTTCTTGATGAATCCGCTCTCAATTCAGTTGACCCCCTTGTGAAGAGCCCAGCAGGGCAAAGGAAAGGGTTCAGCAAATATTCCCATCAGTACACAAAGGTGTCAAGCAAAGCTGGGGGTTGGAGCAACAGGCTCCAGTAGGCAGTATCTATGCTGTGCCATACTTCTAATGCCAGGGGGAGGATACACAGGCTGTGACATTTCCCTTCTTGTGTTTCTCGGTCTTGACTTCCAGACTAAGAATATCCTATGGAAGGATCTAGCTGCCCGCTGTGTCACACGTGCTTGCAGGTGTCCTCATACCTTGCAATTACCATAATATAGACTCTATCATCAAACAGCATGCATTTGTCTAGAGGAACGCAGCTGACAAAAGAATCTGAAACTACTACCTGCTAGCAATTATCTTTAAGAGGAAATTTCTTTAGTCACAAATGGGCCCATTTTCTTTTATGTGATCCTGTGAGGGTCACAGTTAAACAATGGAAGCAACATCTACCGAATCCGTACTGGTGATGCAGCTCCGCACCCCTCATAGTGGGTCCTTGCAGCTCAGCCTAGAGACAAGGCTGGAAAGGAAGACAGCAGATGAG
This sequence comes from Octomys mimax, assembly GCA_002564305.1. Taxonomy (NCBI): domain Eukaryota; kingdom Metazoa; phylum Chordata; class Mammalia; order Rodentia; family Octodontidae; genus Octomys; species Octomys mimax. The sequence goes on from NDGM011185401.1 coordinate 1,019, forward strand.
GCCCCCGCCAGGCCCTGCAGGGCTGGGTCACCAGGCTAGGTGCTTCAAACACAGCTCCTTGTAATCTTTTTCAGGAGTAAATGTGCAGAGCAAGTGCTTAAGGGAAGATTTACAGGCATAGGAATTTCTGTTTCTTGGAAGTATTATGCCAAGTTAGGATAGGCTGCATCTTCCAAAAGAGATTCTCTGATACATCTTTAGAGGCTAGAGATTATGACACTTTTTTCCCCTAAGCAAAAAGTCCTAGGAATCAGTACCTTGTAAAGAATAGCTCTCAAAAACAAGTACTGAACTGTTCCACCTATGAGGTGCTGTGGTAGAAAATGGCTTTTCTTATAAGTCAGAACATGATGCAGAGCTAGGCTTGGAGGTAATTTTGCTGTCAGACCCACTTCTGCACACATCACACTGCTCAAGTGACTGTTTTGCAGGAACTACACTGAGCCCCATTCCAAAAATGTCAGGAAGAGAATGATAATCAGGAATAGCCATGTCCATTTTGTACACCTCGGAGCTCAAGAGAGCCTTTGAACAGAAGATGGCAAGCTTAGCGTACAGAGGAGAAAGAGTTAACCTTACTAGGTGGTGGAAAATTCCTGACACGCGTCGCAGAGGGCACTGAAGAGGTTGAAACTATAAATAAGCTCTGAGAGGACTGAAAGTCATAGATGCACAGCGAGTTGTGTTGAGGGAAACAAGGTAATCCCACCAGCCCCTCTGGCGCCACTGTCATAGAGTGGACCGGGATATGACCCAACGCGGTTTTATTTAAATATGTCTTGAAGAATAAAAATAATTCTACATTTATGCCAGACTCAACCAAGGATCTCGAGCCCAAGGATGGTTCAGCCTCTGTGGGGGTTGGGTGGTCCCAGGAGCAGCTTCTGTGTGTGGTAGATTACTTAACTATGGAAGCCCTGACCTTGGTACTGCACCCAATGCCAGCTGAAAAGTGAGGCAATTGTACTCTCTGGCGCCTCCTGCAGGGAAGAACGGAGCATCACAAGGTGGCTAGCTATGCTTCCGTGAGCCATGCCCACGGCCAACTCCTTGGGATCTTTATCGGCTCCTCTGCCCTCCTACCACACATTCCCCAACTACAGAAGAAATCTCCCAATTCTTTCATATTCAAAGGAGAGTGTGTTGATAAGGGGAGAGGTGGAGGCTTCCAATTGAAAGGCACTAACAACAAATGTAGCTGCCTTCATAGAAATAAGTAGGAGCCAGAGCACAGGCTGAGGAAGCATGCTTCTTCCCAGTCAAAATGCTTTTGCCAGCCAGGTATGGTGCGGCCCACATCTGTAATCTCAACACTACGGGAGGCTGAGGCAGGAAGATCACAAGTTCAAGCCCAACTCAGGCAACTTAACAAGATTCTGTCTAAAAAACAAGTTGGTGATTTAGCTCAGGGCAAAAGCACTGTGTGCAAATCCTAGGACCAAGAAATTTTTTAAAAAAGCATTTTCTTTTCAATGGTATGGGTGAATAATAAGCTGCACATGCAGTATATACAGGAAGGCAAAGACCCAAGACCCATAGAAATTCTGCCCTGTTCCTCGGTCTTGCAACAGCTATATCCTGATGTCTCTTTTAAAGCTATTTTTAGTAATAATCATTATTCATAATGAGGAGCAGAAATTTACATCAAATGTATTCAAGATTTTGTCTGAAAATGGATTGCCAGAGGCATCTGCCCCCATATAGACCCCTGTCACATCTTGCATCATTCTTGGCAAGAAGTCTGAATTCCTGTTACAGATTAACAAAACTCAATGAGAAACTGTTCATGGCAGGGGCCACCTGGGAAATCCCCAGACCCCTGGAATGGGTGTGCTATTTCACATTCTAAAAACAAATGTATGCAACAATGATATCAGATTCTCTACAATAAATGTGTGCATTTTAACTAGATCCTATTTTCCTCCTGGCTGAGCCAATCGCCATGGTTAGCAGGGAGGAAAAGAGCTTTCTGGAATAGCACATGCTATTCATTGTCCCAAACAAGAAAAAAAAAATTGACAAAGAGACAACTTGGTATCCTCCTGTTGTTGCCAAATTGTACAACTCACCAGACAATGTAGCAAGAAAGCACACAGCAGGTTGTCTTAGTTTTTCTCCTTGATGAGACAAAACACACAAGAGAGGAAAGGCTATAGAAGTTTTCTGGCAGAAGATGTGTCCCACAGCTATATACTTCAGTTTGTTAGCTGCCCAGGTAATAGTTCTGGTTTGTTCCAGTTGCTTTTGTTTCCTAGAAATGGCTGGTCACTGTGATAGGTAGCTGGTCACTATGATGCACATTGTAAGAACCAATCCCCAGTTGACAAGCCATTCTGCCTCTGTTCTTCCTGCTTGCTTATCCTGTATAAGCCTAGACCACTTGCTATCAGGGTCTGATATTTTGGGAATGATCCCTAGTCAGTGGCCAGCAACATAAAATAAATCTGCCTCCAAATCCTGGGTCTCATTTCAATGTTTCTGCCTGCTGGTGCAGTTTCAGTTCATAATCAGCTGGCTCCAAGGCAGAGGGGCAACTGTTATGGTGGCAGAAGGCAGCAAAAGCAGCAAGCAGGGAAAGATAAGACTCTTTCTGTCTCATATATCTCAATTAGACTGCTGAGATGCAGGTGTTGCTAAACCAATCAATGAACTGATTTAGCAACCACACACCCTTAATCCCAGGATTTCCACACTCTAGAATTAGTCATTTCCAAAACAGCCTAAAATTACATGAGGCTTTGAGGGGACATCTAGACACAAAGCATAACACAGGCTCCCTATAATGTAGCAGTGACCTCGTTGTCATTGAAGATAGCTACAGACCATTTTGGGGCAGCTCTGGTCTTCGCTTTTAAGCATTGCTTCCTGTGCCCTTGGGACTTCTTCTTGGGAATCTTTTCTTCTTTGTTTTTTCTAACACGCTCCACCATGACCAAGTGGAACATATTTACACAAAGGCTCAGTTTCGGTTATGTTGTTTTATGGTGGGATCAATCTCAGGACCTTGTGCATATCAGGCATATGTTTTACTGCTGAGCTACAGCTCTTAGTCCTGGGCACCTTGTTTTCTGTATCTGTGTAACTCAAGCATGCAACTAAGATCCGGAACTTGGCCAGGTGCGGTGGCTCACACCTGTAATTCCAACATTTTTGGAGGCTGAAACAAATGGATCTTAAGTTTGAGCCCAACTTGGGCAATTTAGTGACTTGCCAAGATCCTGTCTTAAAATTTTTTTAAAACGTTGTAAAGTTGAAAATGTATCTCAGTGACAGTGCTCTGGATTCAATCCCCAGTTCCCCCCTCAAAAGAGGAGGAGACAACAACAAATAGAATTGGAAACCTTGATTAAAAAGATGCGTGTTCCAGACTTCCAGGAAGCACTTCTACAGAGGGATCCCTGCACGGGGTAGGAAATTGGATTAAGTGATATCTAATGATTCCTCTCTTCCTTGAACAGAGCTTATTGTTTTGTTTCTGAAGCATCAAGTCTCTTCAAACTCTTGCTGCTGGAATTTAAAAATGGCTACACGGGCATCAACAGTGCTCTCTGAGGAAGTGGACACAGGATGACATCCCCAGCTGAGGGGTCTCTTTGTTTTTTTAAAAAACATGCCTCTATGTAAATGGAGCAACCCACAGCCTGCTGGCACAGATCCTTCATCTCTCTGTCACAGACTCTGTAGCTCCCACCACTGACCTCCGGGCCTTCCCAGTCAGATCCGTGAAACTGGTCTGCATGAGACATTATTATGGGATCGAGGCCCTCAGATGAACTGTCCTCCTCTCCAAGTGACAGTACTTCTTTTTGTTTTTTCAGTTGTGGGGCTTAAGCCCAGGGCCTTTGCTCTCAACTACATCTTTAGCTTTTTTCCCCCTACTTTTTAAGATAGAGTCCATGGTGGATTGCCAGCTGGTGGTCAACTTGTAACACTCAGCTGAACTGAACTAGTGCATTGTTGGGTGTGGGAGGCCCAAATGAGGATTGCTGCCAGCAGCGTAAGAGGCAGAATTAGAGAAGCTGTTGAGAAACTGCTAGGGAAGCTGTTTGGAGAAGCTGCTGGAAGTGCTCAACCTCTTGGGCTGTTCTGCTGGAGGACCTTGTCATGCTGGCTTTCCGGGTGAACTTGATTGTTCTCATCAGAAGAAGAGCTTGGGACCTCATTGTCATTGAGGATGGCTACAGATTATTTTTGGAGAGCTCTGGTCCTCACTTTTAAGCATTGTTTCCTGGCTCTGGAGAGGAAGATGGTGCACAATTCAGTCACCTGGAGAAGCTCATTGCATTGTCTTTCATAATAAGAGCTCAGCTATTCTCATCACTGGAGGAGCTCAGGACCTCTCTGTTGCTGAGGATGGCTGTGGCACTTTTGGGGGCAGCTCTGGTTCTTACTTTGAGTGTTGCTTCCTGGCTGGAGTGCAAATCCCTCAGCCTGCTGGCACAGATCTGTCATCTCTCTAGCACAGACTCTAGCTCCCACCACTGACCTTTGAGCCTTCCTGGTGCAGATGCATGAAACAGGCCTGCATGAAACATTATTATGGGATCAAAGCCCTCAGCTACAGTCTTTGGTCTTTAGTGTATGCACAGATTTTCTGCATTCTTTGTATATGTTCTTTGGATGACTATTAGAAAATAATTCTACAGAATAAGTGTCCTGTATTGTATTGTTCCCCTTGTAAGATCCCTCAGCCTATGGCAGGATCTTACTAAGTTGCCCAAGCTGTGCTCAAACTTGTGATCCCCCTGCCTCAGCCTTCCAGAGTGTCAGGATTACAGGTGTATGCCACCACACTGAGCTCCTAGGTGCTCTTTGCACTCCACATGGGAACACACAGGCCACTTTCCCATTCCAGGGACCCTCACTTACTCATTTTGGAGGCTCCAATCCTGAGGCACTCTTTTAATTGCCCCTGCTCCAAAGCTCACCGAAACCCCAACTCTTCCCTGGCCATTTTGCGGGCATCACCCACCAGTAGGAGACACCTAGGCCTAATGCCAGCTGGGCCATCTTCACTATTGCATAATAGAAGGTGTCTTGTCCTTCATAACTCATGTTGCCCACCAACAAGTTTTCAAACTTCCATCACAGAGACAAGGTATCAATCTCCCTCCTAAATGTGATAACTCCTCTAGCTGATGGGAAAGAAGCAAAAGGAGAAGCCAAGGAGAGATCAACTTACTCCACTTGGGAGGCTGGATACCATTAAACAGTCATTTGGAGTTTTGTTGTTTAGACAAAAGCTGTAGGAGCCATTGGATACATTTTCTACATTGTGATGAATGTCGACAATTTGGTTTCTAGAAAGTTCCTTCACAGGCACCTTTGGAGGGACACTTTTTATACATCTCTAAATTTACTTATGGATCAACACTACACAGGCAAACAGTTAAAGACAGGGGTTCTTCATCATTTCAAAGCCTACTACCTACTTTTTGAAGTTAAAACATTATGTGCCTTCTTAAATGGTGGCAGTTGTATGTTGTATCTTTTGATTATTGAGAAAATAAGTAAGTATTGAATGTTATCACAAATTGTTATGCTTTCAATTGAATTCATGTTTGATGAATCATAAATCAACAACAGGATCTATATGCACTTGAAAGCCTGTACCAGGAGCACACATTAACAATACCAAGCGCAAGGTGTATTAATGAATTTTATAGACCGTTCTAGGATCCAGTCTTCTTGCAAAAACCCCACCACCCTCAAGGACCTCCAGCTAAGAAACCCCTGGGGTTTGTCTTCTTTTATAAAGTCTAAAAACCAAAATGTTATTAAATAATCCCAATGAAATCTTGAATTGATGCTTTCAAGAGGAACAAAACAAAATCATTTCTTATTAATTTTTTCATATTACTCTTATGTTCCTATTATTGTATCAAAGAACATGCCAGATATCAATGAGTAAGTTTTTTAGCATTTTATGTTGTCTAGCCATCAACAAACATTAAGTAAAGGAAAAAAATGCTAACAAATCACAGCACTTGCTACTCCTGGGGATGATTAGAGTATAATTAAAACCCACAAGATCAATGTTGTGCCAAATTAAAAAAAAAAAAAAATCACCATGGGAACTATGAAGAAGGAAAAAGACATTTGCTAGCAATCACATAAAATTGCTCTGAATAATCCTCCCTCCATCCTTCTACCCACAGAAACACTCCTCTAGGCTTGAACATAAATAAATGCCAATGATCAGACTCTTGATCACTGACTGCAGAATAAGGAGACGCGTCAGCTCCAAGGGTATATAGGATGGAAGGAGGGAGGCAGGTGATCGGGTACTTTTCAGCAGTCCTGCAAAGCCAGATACATCCATGAAGAATTTTGGGTGCTGATTTCCTTGAGTTATGTTCTACTTTGTCTGCATTTACACCTCCTGGTCCTGGGGTCAGAGAGGTGTCATGCCACAGCAGTTGAACCTTGGAAGGGGGGAGCAAGTGAGGCTGGGAGCCATGCACAACACAACAGCCAAGAACCGAGTCTATGCAGCCTTTCTGTGTCACATCCTAAAGGGATCGCAACACCAAAGGGGATTTACTGTTGGGCATGTTTTTTGACATAAATATCACATTTTAGCGGTAGACAGTAAAATCACATATCTATAATTTTAGGTCTACAAGAAAAGCAGTGATACCAGGAAAGATTGAGAAAGATTCTAATGAATATTGCGATATCACCTCTGCATTTTCATGTATTCTTTTCCTTATTAGGAATGCTTAATGTTTCCAGTAAATTTATCATGAGGAGTTGGTTTGTGTACATAACACATCTTAATTCTTTTTTCAGGTCCTCCCCTTCCCTTCTTCACTGCCCCTTTCAACTCTTGGTCCCCTTCTCATTTGCAGAAGTTTATTTTCATTTTTATTTTCAGTTCTCTCTTTTTTCTCCCCTTCCTTCCCCTTCTGGATTTCTTGTCCTCCCTCCAATTTGAAAAAAACAAAACAAATCAAAACAACAACAACAACAAAAAACTCCCTACTTCTTATCTACCTTTTATTTTGCTCTTTATTTATATTTTTCATGTATTCTTGCCCTTATTTTTTATGTAAAGGATGAATAAAAAAAAAAAAGAATTAGTGTGAGCTTTATCACTCATTTAAAAATGTTAGTCCTACTCTAGAATTCCCCATGAAAGTTGGCAGCTTCATACCCCAGTTCCAGGAAATAACATTCCCAAATGGCTTCACCAACACATCACACAAAACAAACTTTACAATACCAGTTAATTTTCCCACTCCTGAGCCCCAGGAATGGGTCTGGATTCTATTTCTGTCTGTGTGGCCAAAGACATGAATCTCACTGATCCCAGGTTCTAAGGCCTGATAATCGGCCCAGCCATGGAATTCCCTCTGCAATCGACTTGGGCAACCAAGGAAGCATCCATCACAACCCAGCTTCGTGCATAATGGGCGCACCAATGAGAAGGACACTTCACAGTAATGTGCAGTAAAGATGGACAGTAACCAGAGGGTTAAATGAACTCTCTGAATTGTAAAACTTCTTTAGCCATCTCCTCCCTTGGCAAATCTCCAAACCAAAAAAGAAAAAAGGAAAATGATTAACAGAGTAGCTGATGAGAACCAAAACCTTCCTTCCTTCTTACTTTCCTTCCTTTCTTTCTTTCTGTACCAGGGATCAAACTCAGGACCTTGTACTTGCCAGGCAGGCATTTAAGCCACTGAACTATCTCCCTGGCTCACCTTTCTCTGTTCACATCTGTACTCCAAAGAAGCATGAATTGCCAAGAGGAGGAATGACAACACTTTGCCTTTATTTAATTCTTAACAGTTTTCAAAGTACAGCAAAACACATTGTGTTGTGTCAAGCCCCTAACGGCTCCAGATACTGCACGGGGCAGCTGTCATCCTTCACATTTTGCAGAAACCAAGCTCCATGTGGTAGGTTACCAGCCCTTCATCCTGTACCCACTGCTTTCAACTAGAACATGGGAAAGAAGAGGGCCAACTGGACCGAAAGCTATGTGACTGGCACGTGCATTATGGCGAATTAACTAAAAAGATCGAGAGAGTATTTTAGGCTTTTAAGATAAATCACATGCTCAAGGAGCTAGTAGGCTATGCCACTGGAACTGTCTTGGCTTAGGCCCTAACCCAGTCACCATGGATATAGGGTCCCGTGTGCTGCTGGCTTTCCAGGATGTAGAGGTCAGGAAGACCCACCCTGGCAGAGGCTGCTTTGACAGGGAAGCAGAGGATGTGTGCTCCTAACTGCAGCAATCTGCAAACACAAATGAACTCCAATGAAACCAAAACCATTGCCAAAAAAGCAAAACTCCCATTTCCTCTGTTCTCTCAGTGATGCCTACAGTTAATTTCCTTTTTTCCCCTACAGAGGCAGATTAAAGGGGTGTGGACTAGTCCCCAGCAGTGATCAAAAGATGTCATTTGACACTGAGATAAGTGCAGGGAGAGCGCTGCTCAGACACACAATGGACCAACATGTTTCCGTCTCTAATTCCCTTTCTAAAACTAACGGCTTTATCTGTGTGTTCCACAGTCATTTTCTTTCTAACAAGAGCCACTTGTATCCCTAGCGGACTGTAAGAAAGATCACATTCTGTTCCTCATGGAGAAAGTGGCAGTGGTCCCAGACTGTCCAGAGCTGCCAGGAGGAGAAGCTGCAAGTCAGGGCCAGGAGGCCCTCACAGCACCTGCAGCTGGGCAGCCAGAAAACCAAACCAAACAACCACAAGGCCCAGCAGCATCAGCCTCTGTCGGGCCCTCTGACCTTTAAGAAAAAGCCTTGAGAAAATTCTCACACTGCTTTTAGCAGAGAGACTTCACATGTGCCTTACCGGTTTTGTTTGGGTGTCATGGCAGGGGATGTCAGCCCATCGACAGCCCCCTGCAAGTGCCACTATGCTGGGCCAGAATGCTTCCTTCCTTTCCTTGTCCTGGATCCTTCTTCCCTGCACCTACGTTAGGGTATCTGGGGACTGCTGCCACCTGAATGGACTGTCTGCATCCAACAGCATCAGAACTCCTGGGGTTGTCTGCTTCAGTCAGTGCCGTGCTGCTCACATCTGACACGTGTTCCTCCTGAGTTTGGAAGTGGNNAAACATGAGGCCACCAAGTAAACAGCTACAAACAGCTGGGCAAGGCTCTCCAATTTATAAAAAGTGAGAGTGTCAAAATGGTGACACCTAGTGAAGCTAATTTCAGCCCAAAATAACCAAAGCCTTATACCAGGGCTGTCAAGGCACTCACAAAAGGATGCTTTCTGGTCCAACTGAAATCAATACCGTACTTAAGCTATGGCTTAGAGAGCATTTAACATGATACCAGCTTCAAACACAGCATTAACAAGACAAAACACCAGCTGGGCTTGCAGGTTCTATGAAGTAATTCCATTAATATGGAGAAAACTAAAAATATTCAGAGATGTTCTAAAGTGGTAGAAGAAAAATAGGAACATTTATCTTTACTTGCTTTTGAATTGTGTTAGTTCATGTTTAAAGATGTCCTAGATGCATTTTGAAAAATCAGTAATATTATATTGCTTTTTTCTTCTTTCTTTTATATATACACATTTCTTGGCCAAGAATCTCCTGAAGTTAAAAAGCACAACGTGTTCCCACAAAGAACTTAGATAACAAGATTTATTCCTCATTGCTAGAAGAAAAATGTATTCAAATGTAGCAAAGACTAGGGGCATGCTAGAGAAAACAAGTAGATAGTGCTTAAAGAATGGCTGGTACACATTTTTGAAACTTTATTTCTTTGTCCCTTCACATTTTGGGCAGTTGAAATGGAGATGTGAGCCAGAGTAGGCATCCTGGATTATGAGGTAACCCTGGGAATGTCGGCAGCTGTAGCTATCAAGAAGAACCTGTGGCCTGGAGGATCATGGGAAGCAGCATTACCAGTCCTAGACAGTGTAAGAGAGGTAAATATCTGCTTCTCCTAAACAAATGACATTTTTCTTATTGTCCACAGTCAAATCTCAACCTAAGTCCTATAGCTAAAATCTTTCAGCTATGCATAAAGTTTGGACCAATAGGCACAAAGAAACAAGCAGGGTTGTTTACAGAGCTAGAATAGAAAACAAAGCCACCAAAACTAAGGCAGACACAGTACATAGTTCAGTGTTCCAGTGTGAATGATATCTAACAGAAGTAGAACTGGGAAAGGCGCTGTAAATGCGGCATCTGGTACTGTACCTAAGAGGCAGAAGATGAGCAACAAGTTCCTCCTGAATGAATGAAGTTGCAGTCAAGGACAGCTGGTCAGGTCACATTCAGTGACCCGATTAGTGGCAGATCCTCTTTCATACAGAAGAAAATAATGTGGCCTTGAGAGAACAGAAGAAGGTACCAGCTCATGGAAATGCAAAACTTTATTCTGCAGTATCTGAGGAGAGGGAACTTCAGGCTGCCAGGCCTTCTGTGTATCAATACTCTGCCATTCAGATTTCATAAAGTTTAAAAGTAAAGATCAGCAGGCAGGCCGAAGAGCACGGTTTGAATCTAAAGAGCACAGATCAAAGGAAGAGATCCCTTTGGGATTCCTGTCTGAAGAAACTGCTCCTAAAAACGTACAGACACCGAGATCAATAACCCACTGTGATCCTAAAAGACTCTAGCTTGAAACAGCAGCTTTGTAGAACAGGAGATGTCTGTCACATAAAAATCAGAACATGACCAGTGGTGTGTGTCGTGGGGGGGGGGGGACACCAAAAACGTTGTGTCATTTCTCTCCTCTGGGGGATCAGCCCAGTTTATTAAAAAAAAAAAAA
>NDGM011185417.1:0-10812 GCA_002564305.1 Octomys mimax
CTCAGTAGAATAAGCACTTCCTTGGCAAGTGCAAAGGCCTGAATTCAATTCCTGATTCTGAAGAAAAAAAAAAGAAGTTGCAGTTAGTGGGAATGAGAGGTGACCTAGAAATTAATAAATGTGAGAAACAGTTGCCACTCCTAGAGCTGCTGAAGGAAAAGCAAGGCATGTTGCTATCAGGGCCCAAAACTACTGAACAAGACAGCTTAGAGTTAGTGCTGGAACAATGAAGAGGGACAGGAGGGTTGAGACAGGGATTGTAGATGCTTCCTATGACATCACTTGGGATTGAGGGATAACACAGAAGCACAGCTCCTTCCCTCTCTCTGTCTCTGACCCTACTAATGCATCCTATTGGTTAAATCTACTAGAATGCCAGATGGAAAGACAGGTTGCAGGCTGGTTTTACTGAGCAAAATGAAGAAGGGTAGGTATGGCTGGTGCAGAGGCTCAGGTCAATAACTGACTGGCTTTTGTACTAGCTTTTCAGTCTTCTTCTTCTCCTTCTACATTATTATTATTATTATTATTATTATTATTATTATTATTTTCAGAACCAGGGATTGAACTCAAGTCCTTGCGCTTGCCAGGCAAGCACTTATTCTACTGAGCTGTCTCCCCATCCCTTTTTCCTTCTACTTATGAGGACATTTCCTGTACCACAGCCATGGTAGTAACATCATGCTTCTGTTGAATAAAATCCAGTTCTCCTTAGGACTGAGGAAGGTGCGCACACTTTCACTGGGCAAGATACTAGGGGAAGACCCTGAGTTCTATCAGCCAATCTCTACCTTTGCTCCTGAGGGAAATTAGATATTTTCCCCTTCAGTTACAAGCTATGATGTAATTTAAATGCCAAAGTTAAAATAAAGCTCCCACTATATTCTGTATAAAATGACTGAGGGAAAGAAGAGGACACAATGTCACACATGTGTATGGGTTTCAGTGCTTGGGTAACAAAAAGGAAGGGAAAAATTTCTACTCTTGCTACTGTTGTCTCTGTACATGTACCAAGACCATAACTAATCTGTAGAATTCTTTCCCTGTACCTAGTCTAGGTTTCCTTTGCCCTCATCTAGGATAGCATTAGAGTACTTTGCATTTTGAAGTAATTCAAATGGTTTTTCTGGGCGGGGGAGATAGCTCGTGGTCTAAGCACCTGCCTGGCAAGCGCAAGGACCGGGCTTCAACCACCTGTACCACATGCCATGTTGGCTCTGCATTAAGTCAGCCGCTGAAACTGGGTGTGGTGGCACACACCTGGAATTCTAGGGCTGGGGAGGCTGAGCCAAGAGGATCACTAAGAGTCCGAGCTGAGTCCAAACTGTGTCGTGAGACCCTGCACCAAACAAATAAATAAATAAATAAATAAATAAATTTTAAAAATCAAATGTTTGTTCTTGCAAAGGCTTTGTCTATATTGGGTGGCTTTTGGTTTGGGAGCTATGGAAGACCTTGACAGTATGCCAGGAAATCTAGTTCCAGCCATTTTCTTCCCTGCCACCATCGTAATCCTATTTCTTTCACAGCTGGCCAATAATTCACTTTTGTGCCTTTTGACTTAATGTTAAGAAAACATGAGGTAGGAAGCTCTACTTCTAATTCAAGGAGGTCTTTGTTATGAGCATTACTGGTAGCATTCCTACCTCATGAACAAAAAGCTCAAGACCAGTCTCGTCCAAAGTTTCTGGAAGGTGAAGGAAAATATTGTGTGAGTTCTTAGATGTAGGAGTGAGTGGAACGATTCCTCTTTTACTTCTTTCCAGTTGTACAAAATTACAGCTATAAAAGAAGCAGTACCACAGATTGGTCACATGTTGAAAGTATATAGAATATTGTGAATGCAAGTTATCAACTGGTCATTTTATTTTAGCCCTATGCATCTGAGGTGAGGGATATATGGCATAACACTAGTGAATATCATGGGAAGAATCTGTTGCTATATTTTTATATACCAATGAGTTATTTGATTGGGATCTACATTGTTTGGTATAGGATGATGGTGAATAAGGCATTTAATCTTCTGTAGGTAGTGCTAGTTCATGGGTGGTAATACTCATAGCAAATTTGGAACAAGTAAAGAAAATCCTTACCATGGTGCAGGTGTATTACTACTCCCAAGATTATAGGTAAGCATTTCATATAACAAAACTGTCATTAGCTGTCTGGGATTATTTCCTTGATAACTGATGACCTATTGGACCTGTGGGAAGATTAGATATCTAGCAATGATGAAAAAAGTCTTTAATTAGGTGCTATCTTGTGATTGAGTTACACGTAACTTTCATTTTTAATTCTGTAGAAGTTCAAGTGTTATTTCATTGCATAACTAATAGTATGAAAGGGAAAAAAGACTAATGTCATCAAATTGTCTATCTAATATTTGAGAGTTTCCTCTGACTTTACTTTCCTTTTGCAAGGAAACTAAATATTCTGATATTCTTTGAATATCAGAGAACAAATATATCCTCATGTGCCCACCTAGGAGGGTCATCCCATGATTTTCTCTCTGAATTTCTTATAATTAATTCATTGATATTTTTACTTTCTAAAGTCAGGTAGTTACCTGTTTCTGGCAAATTAGTCCAAATATCTGTATGCCTATCTATGGAAAGAAAATAATTAGATAGGGGCCGAGGAGATGGCTCAGTGGAATAAGTGCTTCCCTGGCAAACGCAAGGATTTGAGTTCAATCCTTAGTTCCACAAAAAGAAAGAAAGAAAGAAAGAAAGAAAGAAAATAGATATATTGCCCAACAGTGGATGCAATAGAAATATTTATTATTGTTACCATCTTTTTGAGATAGTTTTGTTTGGAGTTGCCTAGTAACACCTATAACTGGTAAAAGTATGTCAGGTACCACTATTTGAAAACTAAGTTTGATTGGTTTCTTTCTTTGTAAACTGATCATTAGGATCACCTCAGAAGACCTTCGGAGTTTTTTAAGGGAGTTGTGAAAGATAGCATATCTGTGGAAGAACCAAGACTTTGAAAGTCTTCTGCTCATGCAATTTCCGTGTTCCTTATACTTCTATAAAATCTCTCTTAGTATATAACAATACTTCCACTTCATGATGGAGTGCCTCTGCACATCTCTAAATTTATGACTCAGGAGATGAGAAAACATCTAGTTCATGGTGTAATTCCGGTTGCTAGTTTTGTCCTGTAATCAGATCGTAAATCTTTTCCAAGATCCCATATTAATTTAAGATATTTTCTTCTGGATGCAAATTGTTTCTTTAGAGTGGTACATTATTTTATTCCAGTGTCTTGAGGGATTGCAATATTATTTGCTAACTGGGAATTCCAGAGACTCCATTCAGCATTTCTTTTTGCAGTAGCAATTCTGTGCTTCATTGGATTCCAAAGCCTCTATGATAGAGTAGCATCCCCTACACTATGGATCAGCTGAATGCTCACTTACAGTTTAGAATTTTAGCTGGACAATAAGTGGTTGGATCATCACCTTCAAATATAACCTGTGTTGTGTTTAAGATCTAAAATTCAACATGCACTTTGTGCTCAGTTCCCACAGTCTGCATAAAGGTAGGCTCCACTTCCTAGAAATGTCCCCAGCTGTTGGAAACATAGGTTTTTGTGGGTTTCATCTCCTGCCCTTTTACATAACTGGATGTTAGTAGGTCCTCTAATGTAACTGCTTCTTGTCCATCCAAATGAGTCAGCATAATGTCATTAAAGAAACAGATGAGTGTACTGTTATATGGTGTTTCAATATATTCAAAGCTCTTATGGGACAGGTTATGACAGGTATCAGAAGAGTTCATATAGCTTGAGAAAACATCAGGATAAATTTCTGCTCTGTAGGGAAAATGAAGATCATATCTCTTCCGACCTTCAGATATTGGCATATAGAAAAAAATTGGACATACTAATCCCTTGAATACAAATATGGCAAAGAATTTTCCTTTCTTCAAGGACAAATAACATACTAAGAGTGTCAGCAGTAACCTAAGCTATAAACTGATTTATTTTTTAGGAGTCCATAGACAGTCCCCAGGATTGGGCATCTTTGGCAGGATGAAGTGAAATGGGGTCCAGGTGGTGAAAGTCAATTCCAGGGAACTCCTTCTTCAAGCAGGTTAGAACTGTGCCACACTGAAGCACATTGATGTTGGTCACATTTCAGGACATCAGGTGGTGAAGATGAGAGTGTACCATGTAAGGGAGGGAAAGTCCAAAGTCATGTATTGGGTTTAGTTAACTTGAAAGATGTGTGAGTTACGTGTGCATGTGTGCGTGTGTACGTGAGTGCGTGCGTGCGTGCGTGTGTGTGTGTGTGATCGCGTGCGCTTAGGTGATTTCCAATCCAGTAGGAACCTTCAGGATGTTATGGCTCAGCACAGAGCTCATTCATACAAAGAGTAACCTTGTGAAGCAGAACTTCTACGTAGTACAGTAGAGGTTAGACGTGGCCCATATTCTTCACTTTCAGAACAAGATTTGCAAGTGTAGGTTGAAGGTAGTCATGAGAATAGTGCAAAGCCTAGAACTCGTCTAAAATCTATGCATTCCATGATAAGAAAGTGTTTTAGGTGGAGAAAGACCAGGCTCATTGATATTAACTAATGTAGCTGTCATTTTCTATGCTGTTTTTCCTCATTTTCTTTTCTTTTCTGAGTATCTTTAATGAAGTTTCTTCTCCAGAGCTCTCCCTCATACTGTATATCTTTTAGTGCAGGTGTTCATTAACAGTCCTCTCAGTTTTTGTTTGATTAAACCTCACACATTTTACTTTCACTTTTGAAGGACATTTTCATTCAGTGTGGAGTTTCATATTAGCAGGTGTTTTCTTTTGACATTTCAAGGGTGTCATTATGTTACTCTCTGGTTTTTGTGCATTCCTGTTTCTTACTCACGTTTCTCTGACTGCTTTTTAAATTTTCATGTTTGGTCTTTTGGCTTTAGAAGTCTTGCAATGACATATGCAGGTGTATTTTCTTTCTTAGAAGTTTTTGGAGAGTCTAATTTTGTGGTTTAAAAATGTATAATTTTTGCACAATTCTCAAATGTTTAAAACACTTATTATAGCTAGACACGTAGTGCCATAGTCCCCCTAACATGTGCACCCTCTCTTCAAACTCACATCCTTTTTCTTACCACTCACTAAAGTGGTTTTAGAAGTCTTTTTCTGAATATCCCCTCTGTCCTGGTAGGCTCATATGCTAAATTGATTCACAATTGTTTTCTTTCATGGCCATTTTAGTTTTGGGAAAGTCTTCTAAGGCCAGATCTGGTGAATAAGGTAGGAGAAAAAATGATGTTACCTTTTTATTTGCCAGAATTTTTTTTTTTTTGAGTTTTACATTTCTGGTTGTGATTCTTCTTTATTTTATTTTTTCTTTTGTTAATTAAATTTTTTGGGTCAATTCAGATATACATGGTGATCGTATTTATCATAGGGAACATATATTTCTACATGATATAAATTAGTTCCTTTTTTTACCCATTCCCCTCACTTCAACCACTCTTTCCCTTGTTATTTACAAAATCTTTTTTTCCATTTTATCCTTTTCCCCCTAATTTTTTTCTTTTCATTTCCCCCTGCCCAGTTCCCACTTATTTTTGAACAATTTCTTCCTATTTCGCAATATCTATTACACATTTTTATTCCTATTTACACTTTCAGTTTCTTGTACCAGAAAGACAATGCACTATTCACATATCTGATTTATTTCACTTTAGAAAATGGTCTAAAGATCCATCCATGTAGCTATAATCATCTCAAATTTGCCATTCTTTATGGCTGAGTAGTACTCCGCTATAAAAAGCACTACATCTTTTTTCCATTTATTGATTGATGGGCTATTGCAAGCTGTGCTACTATAAATTTGGGGACACATATATCACTGTGGTATCATGGTATTAATTGTTTTGGGAACATACCAGGAGAGGAAACAGCTGGCTTGAATGCAACCTCTAGTTTTAGTTTTTTAATGAAATCTCCAGACTGATTTCTGCAGTGATTACATCAGGATACAATCCCATGAATAGGAAAGAATAATTCTTATTTGCCACAGCCTCACCAGCATTGTTATTAATTTATTTCTTGATGATATCCATTCTTTCTGGAGTAAGATAGAATCTGAGCATTGTTCTAATTTACAGTGATTAGTGATGTTGAACATTTTTTCATATGTTTTTTTTTTCCATTTTGTACTTTTTATCTGAGAAGTGTCTATTCATTTCAGATGTCCATTTATGGATTGGGGTTTTAAATTTGAAGGGGTCTGTCTGATTTTTAAAAATTCTTTACATGTTCTATATATTAATCCTTTGCCTGAAGAAAAGCTGGCTAAGATGTTTTTTCCCACTCTGTGGGTTGTCTTTTGATTCTATTGGTGATTTCTTCTTTCTTGAAAAAGGTTTTTAATAAGTTTAGATATTAGTTGTTGATACTTTGTAGTATTTCCCATGCTATTGAGGTTTTGTTACAAACTTTTTGTCCACATGTATGTCTACAAGGCGCCTACCTCTTCTCTCTTCCAGAAGATTTAATGTTTCTCTTTTAATATTGAGATTTTTGATCCATTTTTATTTTATTTTTTCACTTATATATTTAGTACAGGGTCTCACTGTGCATCTCAGACTCGTAGAGATCCTCCCCACTGTTTTTAGCCTCCCCAGCGCTGGGATTACAGGCATGCAGCACCGTGCCCTGACTCCATCACTGGCTCAGTACGCCCCCAGGGCCAGGGCCAGCATAACATCATTTCAGTTTTAGTTTAGTGCATGGTGATAGAAATAGTTATATTCTCTCCTTTTCTTTAACGTTAGAGAAATATTTCTGAGATGAATACATAGCATGAGATTAATAAAAGTGAGACAGATATATTTAGGTATATATACAGGATAATTTGGATAATTGCATTGTTGATTTCTGCTGATCTTTTGAAAAGAGCAGTTAATGCTTTATTTTTTTTTCTTTTTACTCTGATTTTTTTCCTTTTTTGAATTTCTTACAACTTCTTTGTTATTGTTTTTTCTTTAAACAAGTCTTACATATTTATATCCGATAGTTTCAACGACTAATTTGAAGATAGCATCGTGTAACACAGCAACCGTTGTTGAATTCCTATTAGTTTGTTCAGGGAAATCTCATTTCATTTTTAATGCTGTTTTTTTTTCTACCCCTGTTCTGTACTCATTAAAAATAAAAATAAATTAAAAAAAAAACAAAAAAAGAAATGGTTCTAGTTTTAGTTGTTGACATGTGGAAAGTTAGATTTTCCAGCACCATTTATTAAAGAGGCTTTTTTTTCAGTGAATGTGTTTAGCTCCAAAGATAATATGGCTGAGGTGTTTGGAGTTGTTTCTGCATGTTCTAATGTTTCACTGATTCTCAGGTCTGTTTTTTTTTTCTCCCAGTAACATGCTATTTTTATCACAGTAACTGTGTAGTTTAATTTCAAGTCAGAGATTATGATGCCTGCCTTGCCTTTGTTTCTGAGAATTGTTTTTGCTATCCTAGCTCTCTTCTCATCCCAAATGGATTTTAGGAATATTTTCCCTAGTTCTGTGAGGTATGGTAATGGTATTTTGATTATGATTACATTAAATTTGTATAACAATTTATGGGAGTATAATCATTTTTATTATGTTTGTTCTACCTACTGAAATGCAAGGGTTATTTTTCCATTTTCTGATATTCTCTTTGATCTCCTTTGTCAGAATACTGTAGTTTTCAGTGTAAATATGTTTTACTTCCTTTGGTAGATTGATTTCTAAGCAATTCACTGTTATTTTTCTTTTTAATTCACTGTATTTGGTGGTGCTATGAAAGGAACAGGTTCCCTAATTTTTCTCTCTGGAAGTTTGTTGTGTACAGAAAAACTATTGGCTTTTGAGTGCTGATTTTGTATCCAGCTGTGCACCTGAATCTGATTATTAAATCTAGAAGTCTTTCTAGATTTCTGGAAGGTGAAGATGTCGGACTCTTGTAGATAAATTAGGTATTTCAAGTCAATGTAGGACATTGAGGCAGGCATGAAAGACCCAAAGGAAGATGTCTAGAACTGCTTCAGAAATTGGTAGGATAGATGGGATAATTCTTTGCAAAGTGAAGCGGGATATTTTGAGGGGAATCAGCATCAATATGTCTTCTGTAATAAACATTTAATTGTTTGTACTTATTCATCTCTCTGTGCAGCTCAGACTGGCAGTGATCCTCCTGTCTCCGCCTACCCAGTGCTGGAATTACAGGTGTGCACTACCACACCAGGTTTTCCACCAAGGATCAAAACCAGATCCTTACACTTACTGGGCAGGTGCTTAGAACCCCAAGCTGTCTCCCCAGCCCAACATTTTTACTTGAGCATTCACACTGATTGATCACGCCTCCTAAGCCTCTTTAATTTTTCTTCATGGATATGGTTATCCATTTATTACATCTTTTCACCACGGCATATTTTTTCCCTCTCTTTTCCCCATTTATCCTTTCTCTCCTACTTTTCACTCACTCCTCTGCTTCAATTATTTTCCACTATGCTATCATTCATTTCATTTCACTCTCATCAATAGTAACACAGTGGCTATTAACCTTCTCTGTTGGATTCTTAATTTTTGGAACTGTAATTTTCAGTTCTAGAATGTCCATTTGAATCTTTCCTAAATCTTCCAGGTTTTTGTGAAATTCATCACCCTGACATCTATTTTTGAACATAAAAGCCATAATTATTTTAATATCCATATCTGATAGCCCTAATATCTGGAGTAATTGGAGATCTATTACTATTTCTGGAATAAAAGAGTATCTAGTACTATTATGTATTTCCCCCTGGGTCTGTTTTCTTTGAATGAAAACACTTTTTGATTGAATGATGGACTGTTTTTTAAAAAAAAAAATTGGAGAAGCTCTGAAAAACATTATATTCCTCCAAATAGGATGAATCTTATTTTTTTACCAGGCAGTAAGAGTGAGAACATATTATCTCAATCCAGTCATTAGTGGAGTCAACTCAAAGCCGATTTCAGTCCTTTGTTATCTTCCTATGTATCTCTCAGTTGTACTTCACACTAAGTTATAATTATTCAGGTTTTGACACAGATCTTGGGGCAAACATCACAGAGCCACGAAACTAACAAGTGACACAAAAAACTTTTTAGTTGCTTTGTATTAATCCATTGTCAAGTACAGGATATTATTCTTACTCTCTCCACTTTTCTTTCTCTTAAGGTCTGGTCCCTTTAGGCACAGTTGTCTTCATATCTCATGCTCACTCTTGCCCTCTCTAGCTCTGTGCAGTTGATTAAAAACAAAACAAAACAAAACAAAACAAACAAACAAACAACAAAAAAACCCTCTTCTGCCTGGTCTGTCTCTTATAGACAAATTGCTGTTCAATGTTCACAAATTTAGCCATAATTGTACAGATTATGAGAAATTCCTTGAATTTCTTTCTAAAATTGACTTTGGGGGCTAGCCTGATAGCTCAGTGGTCTAAAGCATCTGCTTAGGCAGAGTGCAGCAGCTGGGGTTTGTTCCCTGGTGTGCCGTGCTGGTCCAAGCCCCTGAGCATGCTGAGATGGGAGATTGAGACTGGGCTTGGTGGCACATGCCTGCCTACAATCCAGCACTTGGGAAGCTGAAAACAGGAGGACAGAAGGATCACTATGAGACCAATCTGTGTAATGAGACCATGTAGAAATTTTTTTTAAATGTACTAAATTAAAAAAAAAAGACCTTGGTTTCTGTCTTGGTTAATTTTCATTGCTTAGACAAAATACTGGATGCCCAAAACTTAAGGAAGGAAAGGTTTATTTAGCTCACAGTTAGTGGAGGTTTAAGTCCATGCTCAGCTGATTCCAATGAAGAGAGGCACAGGTCAGAGAGCAACAGCTTATGGTAGCAGAAAACAGCAAAGAGCAAGAGCCAAAGGGAGGAGCAGTGGCTGCAGCATCAAGCAAGCCTCTCTCCCTTTCTTATGTTGTACTCAGGCTACCCACCCAAGGCAGGTGTAGCACTCGCACCTATAATCCCAGCACTGGATCATGAATTAATCACAAACTCTAGAAGCCTGCCCAATGACTGCATGAGGCTTTGGGGGTATGACTAGACATAAACAATAATAGTTTATCATATCTTCATTGCTGCTAAAGCTTTTCAGTGTATTTTCACAGATAGTATTTTATCCCTGTTTTTTGGTTACTTCAAGGAAAAAGAGTATTACTTTACTAAAAGGCACTCCATTATAGCCACATGAGGAAATATGTGTGCGGCTACCATGAACACATCACCAGCAAAGTGGTCACTTGGGCATTTGTCTCTTGGGGACCGGGGGAAGTAGAGTGCTAAAAGACAGAGGGACAATCAGAGTCCAGTCATGTTTTTGTAGCTTCCTTGTATTTGGAGAAACAATACTCTTAAGTAGAGCTTGAAGGATCATGATCTAAGATTATCATGAGAAAATGTCAACATGCAAAGCCATGTACACATGAGAATTATACAACTTATGCAGCTCATTGAGATTTAGCATTGTATTGGCATGTTATATTTTGGAAAATGCTTAATTAGTGTTTTAGAGGAATGTGTACCTGTCACTTGCATAAATACATAGATGACCACTGTCCAAAGCTATATTGTTTATGACTTTCAAATACTTGCTTAGAAGTGTTTGAGAAGTGCATTTAAATGTACCTTGGTTTTTATGTTTTTAAAGTGACAGAATTCTTTGTTTTATTTTAGTTATCTTTCTTCTTAGAGTAATATCTGTATGTTCTAAGAATTTTAACAATATTTTATGGCATTATATTATACATTGCTGGGCATATATTGGGCTTATGTTTTTTCATTTG
>NDGM011185423.1:0-14709 GCA_002564305.1 Octomys mimax
TGGGAGGAATGTATGCAATGTGTTAATTATTGAAACTGTCCTAACAATTTGATTTGAAACTGTGTAATTTCTATTTGTTTTTCAATAAAATTATGGCAAAAAACTGCAACTACACTCGTAGCCGTCCTGCTGTATTTTCAACAGATCAGCACAGAGACAACCCAAACACTGCCTAGCAGAGTACGCGCTAAACCTGCGCACCCTTGCTCCATAAACATCCGCTGTGCCCCGGCAGCTGCTGAAGCTCGCCCTTGTCTTCCTCTACCTACGTGGGCTCCTCTCCAGGAGGCATAGGTGGATAAAGAACAGTGTTTCCCTTCTCAGTGTTCTGGACGCCGGGCATCCCAGGCCTGGGCTCAGTAGGGCTGGTTCCCTGGAAGCTGCTCTTCTTGGCTGACAGAAGGCCTCCCCGCTGATGCTTCCCAGGGGAGAGGATGCTCTGGTGCTGCATCTTGTTCCCAAAAGGACACCAGACTCACTTGCTTAGGCTATGCTGCATCTTCCTTAGCCTTTGTATCCTGCCAAATGCCCCAGGTGTGGTGACGTGAGGTAAGGGCTCAACCTGCTGCTTGTGAAAAGACCCTGACCTTGGCCGGAGTTCAGATATTGCTATCATTCTCCTCACCCAGCCCTGGTCCAGTGCCTGCCAATGTCTGCGCTATCACTGGAATTACTTTACACTGCACAGCACCCGCTGCACCAACATGCACTTCTGTGCCCCTCCACACATGCCCATGCAGATGTGCATGCCGCTTACCTGCCCAGGCAGCATCTGGTGTGCACTTTCCTTGGACCTGTGATTCCTCCACTCAGCAGTCAGAGCAGGGGCAGAGCCCAAGCAGGATTTGTGCTGAAGCAGGCATTCCCCCAGTCAGAGCAAGGCCTCTGCTCAGAAATGTGAAGTAAGTGGTCTCCATAAAGCATCCCGAATAAGACCAGCAGAAAAAGTGGAGTCAGCACAGACCATCTTCATAGCCTACATCTGATTTCATAGAGCCCCTGGGTTATCCTACAATAGCACACGTTATGATAGATCAGGACTGCAATATGGCTTTCCCCATATGGACCATGGCCATTCCACAGGTGTGCTTGCTGCTGGCATCACTGCATTTTCTTCATTTTTAGATGGTTGATTTCTGGGCAGCAGATTCTGCTCCTCAGAGATGACTCTCATGGCAGCTTTTCCTACACAAAGGTGATTTGGGCTGCAGGACACACCACACAGGTGCTTTCCACTGAGAAGAGGGTGGACACACCACACAGGTGTTTTCCACTGAGAAGAGGGCAGCGTGGGGTGGAAGTCATTGCTCTGGAGAGGATGGTGCCTGGGCTTCCCAGAAGAGCCCAGTCATCCCAGTAGGAGCCTTTGGAATTTCATTCTTTTATATTCTTTATAAACCAATTAATTAAAAAAGTTGAGTAGCAGCAATCTGACTTCATATTATGCTTAATTGTCCGATCCCATAAAACTGACTATGAAATTTGACATTTGACTAAGGAAACCCGGGCCTGTGCTTGGCTCCTAGGCTTTTGCAGATCAGCCTGGGTGTTGTGTGGCTGTGTGACCTTGAGGCTGAGGGTGTCCTGGGAACTTCCGTATCACCCAAGCACAAGGTATGGCTGGGACCAGGTGGACAGTGTCAAAGGAAAAGCATCTGAGCCACTAAATATGCTCTCTCACTTCTGACCAATGCCTACTATCCCTTCAGGCATTCACACGTTTACTCCTCAGGTGTTGATGGGCTACCTGCTTCATCCCAGGCTCCCAGTCCAGAGATGAGGACATGGTGGCTTGTGTAGCTCCTGTGACCCATCGGAATCCCCATTGAGCACCTGCGCCCCCCAGGATGATGCTCAGAGGATAATTTTGGGTCACTCTGCTGCCAAGTGAGTGGTGTCAAAGTCAATGCTAGAAGTTTCTACATTGCTCTCTCTCTCTGTCTCTCTCTGTCTCTCTCTCTGTCTCTCTCTCCCTCTCCATCTCTCTCTCTCCCTCCCTCCATCTTCCTCCATCTCCCTCCATCTCCCTTGGTCTCCCTCTGTCTTCTCTCTCTCTCTCTCTCTCTCTCTCTCTCTCTCTCTCATTGCTCAAACTTCTTTTTCTCATATATCTTAAATTGAAACATTTTTTTGAAAGTCACAAGTACCCTCCCAAGAGGAACCCTTGCTAGCACCAAGCAGTCCCCAGGGCTACACACTGGGATGGAGGACGATCACAAGAGGAGAGCTGGAGCCTCTGAAGGAAGAGGACATCCAGGGACAAGTTGTGCAAGACGATGCTCATCTGGAGGCTCAGCTCCAGCCCTTGTTTACTGATCTCTTGAGACAGCATCACACACTTGGTTCTCTGCCCTTCCTTCCTCCTCTTCCAGTGAACGCTGCCCTGATCTCTGCAGACTGGGCCCAACCTGAGGGCATACACCCTCCGCTGCTGCCTGGGAGCCACATCTCGTTGGATAGAGCGGCTGAGCACATTAGTTTAATCTGCATCATTCAGAGGCATGAAAGTTTCAATGTTACAGATGTCTGTTAAAATCTAATCATAGCCTACAAAATTAAAATCAAAAAGTTAAACTGGCCAGAGTTATGATTTTTAGAATAAGTAAGAGTGTAATTCTGTCCATTGGGGGAAGTCAGTTTAATAGACACTACACAAAATCCTCCCAACCATGGGAGCCTTGGGGTGCACCGATCACTGTGCATGCAGTGTCCTGTCGGCTTGGCACCCCAGTGTCCCTGGGGCCCGCAGTGGGGACACCATGCACAAGCTGAACTTGAGAAGGAGCAAGTTTGCTCTGGTTTCTCTGGGTTCCTACCCCGGGACCCAGAGGCCTGGACACCCAGTGCTGAGTTACCTACAAGCCAGGAAGAGCTGCTAGGAGCCCAGGAACCTGGAACATTGCACCCCGCATCCTCGGAAAGATCCCAAGGGCAGGCAGCTGGACCATTGCTCAGTCTCCTCTCCCATTCAGAGGCAAGAAGTCCAAAGGATGACTTTCATTATGGACTGAAAACATTTAAGTTAAGAAAAGAGACAAACTCAATAGATTAAACACCATCCAGTTATCCCAAGACCTCCAGGCTTGTGTAAAATCAAAAATACAAGACCCTGGACACCATGAGACTTCCTCTAAAAACCTTTCATGGTCAAACTTCTCGCAATGGGTGGGCCACGTGAGGGAGGTATCGCCTTGGGCCCAACTCCTGTCTATCTCCAGCTATAGATTCCTCATTGCCCAAGAACTTTCAGAGACCCAGTGTCTGTGCCTATCAGGACTGTGAGCTCTTCTCTTTGGATACAATCACCCTGAAGGGTGAGCCTTCATTTCTGTCACTTCCCATAAATCCTTCTCCTGCTGCTCCTTGTGAGTGTTCTGCTCATTTCTTTGCCTAGGACAATAAGAACCTGCAAACAGCTCCCCAGAGACCTGTGTCCAGTGATGGGCTAAGATGAGAGGGAACTAGGACCCTATGGGAGCTGACAGCAGTGCCCACACGAGTCAGGGTGGTCCCCTCATGCAGAATCACCAAGAGCTGCCCAGGAATCTCACCTCCCAGTGCTGTAGAACGGGAGGTTCTCAACGCCATTCTGAGTTCCACAAAATGTCAGGTGTGGAGAAAACACAGGAGCTGAGATTTCTATTGCCAGAGGCCCAAGCAGGAGTTCACAGCCAAGTATGTGCACAAATGCTCACAGCAGCATGAGCTACCATGACCCATGTGTCCACCTACGGGAGGTGTGTCACATCCTGTGTTGTGGGAAAGGATGTGGCCAGAAAAAGAAGCACAGTTGAGACACAGGATGCTGAGCTGGACAAGCCACACTCAAAGGCCACGTGTTGTGTAACTCTAGGACTGGGGACTCCATCCAACAGACAGCAGAGGGGTGGTCCCTGGGAACTGGAGGAAGGAGTGAAGAAGCTGCTTTAGGGGTGTAGGGCTTTATTAAGGGATGATGAAAAATGTTTGGAAACTTGATAGAGGTGTAGGGTACAGCGCATTGTCGACACATTAAATGTCATGGAATTGCTTGCATTAAAAAAGTTAATTGCATTCCTGTTAATATAGCATTAATTCCTAGGGTGTGGGTCGAAGAGTGTAGAATCAGGGGGGACGCCTTGCTGACAGGGAGGGCAGACACCTCCCTGTCCTGCCCCAGCCCATAGGTGTGGCTCCCTTCATCTCTGTTTTCTGAAGTCCTGGAGCTCGAGCCAACATCAGGTCCTTGTCTAGACAGCCCTTGATGTCCACAGAGCAGTGGCTTGTGCTGGCCACTGGGGGCCGGAACCCAGCTTTCTGAGATGCAGGATTCTCAGACTCAGGCAAACAGAGGCAGCAGGGGCTCTACACAGATGATCTGAGGGCTCACAGGCCCCAGACCCAGTCAGGAGCCGGGGTGAGCAGAGCCCAGTGTGGCCACAGCTTGCGTGGGTAGAGCAGACCACGGTTTCTGGAGTCACAGGCCACGCTGTGGCTGCTTCTGGCAAGGGGCAGCTGGGTGCTGCTGAGGACGTGCTGATCTCATGATAGGTTTTGGTAGGCATCTGCGTTTCTCAGGGAGGCACTGTCTAGACACTGGAAGTAGAAAGCCCTAGCCAGATCCGCTGCCTGTGGCCTGGAGCAGTGTTTCTTCTTACCTTCCTTTGAAAACTGTGTGTGCTACTAGTATTTATGTGTGCTTCCCCTGCCCCCTTTTTTTCCCAGTCCTGGGGTTGAACTACAGCCTCAGCTATCATTATTATCATTATTATTATTATTATTATTATTATTATTATATTTGAGACAGGGTCCCACTAAGTTGCTAGCTGCTAAGTTACCCTGACTGATCTCAACATTTGAGTCTAGCCTCAGCCTTCTACACCCTGGGATTACAGGTGTTGGCTGCTAGGTCTGGGCCCTTTTACCATTTTTTTTTTTTAATTTCACCCACATCTACTACCCCAGTTAACATAAATAGCTCTTGGCAGAGAGAAAATCTCAGGGAATCCTGGAACAAGGATGCTGCCCCATTCCCACTGCTGTCTCTTTGCCCCAGTGCCACAGGCCCCTCTGCTCACCTTCTGTGCCAGTGGGAGTCCTTGGCTACCAGCCCATGACCCCTCCAGGGACTGTCCTGGATGTGTGCTGGGCACAAACTCTCCCAGGAGTCTCAGAGAGGGCACTGTATAATTAAGTGGTGAGTAGCTTGTCTCCACTGTGCAGGGTGCTGTGAGGGTACAACTCTCATTACCTGCTACAGAGCACCATGACTGGCCGCTGTGGTCAGGCCTCTGGTGGCCTCTTTGTCACTGCCAGGCAAGGAGTGCACTTTCTGTTGGAGCTGGCCTGGCCAAATGTTATCATTTTAAAAGCCATGAAAGAGAGGAGCTGGGCCTAGGGGTATACACAGTCCCATATGCCTGCAACAGAGAGACAAGTGTAATGCTAGACTATTAGAGTGACACGTAACATCACCGCTGCCCCCGACACGATGCAGCTGGGGGGATTATGCAGGACAGGCTGTCATGCCATGAAATTTTCAGAACTCTGTTAACCCCAGCTCAGACCCAGTGAATATTTTATTGCCCAACATGGAGAGAAAGCATATTTATTAACTACGGAAGATCCAGCTGAGAGGCCAGGCAGATGAAAGGTGCAAAAGCCAGGCCTGCCCGGGGCTCTGCAGGGATGACCCAGGTGCTGTGGGCGGGAGGAAGCCTCCCATTAGGAGCCCAGGAGGCCCACGTTGGGCGCAACCACAGTGGGCAGGGCATGGAGGACAGCAGGGCTATGGGCCATTTGTGAGGAGCATTCTGGGAGAAACACATATACCCCAGCTGCTGGCTATCAGAGCTGGGACCACTGGGGACACAGAGCAGCCATCACCTTCAGATTCAGGGCAGATGGAAGGGCTGGGTTCTCAAAGCACTGTCTTTGGAAAATGAGAAGACTCACTGCGTGTGAGACTCCGCCATGTGCAATCAAGTCAGAAAGAAGCACAGAGGTTCTGAGGGAGAGAAGGGGAGCCAAGCCTCAGGCTGGACCGAGCCCAAAGGCACAACCTGGTGTGGGGATTGGAGGAGCCAGGGACGCCCTGTGAATAGAGATACCTGGGCCAGAGGTTTTCATACTCTTTGTTGCAGAAACCCAGGGGGAGTGTCACTCCTGGAAAATCTCTGTGATTTTCAAGATTGTCATGGAGAAAAGACAGCAGAATGCCGGTGAGTAGTGCAGCTGGCCAAGGCAGGGCAGTTTCTTACTGCCTGGGCTAGAAAAAAGGGTTGCCCTGGACTTGTGGATGCCGCTTCGGATAGAGGGGAAGGCCAGGAGGCCCTGTCCTCCAGCCCCAGGCCCAGCCTGCTCTAGGTCTTCCACCTGGCTCAAGGAAGCTGAGGTCAGCTGCTGCGGTGGCACAGCTGTGAGTGGGCAGAGGATTTGCAGCCTGCGTGTCATCCCAGGCAGGATCAGCTCCTCAGGAGGCCCACAGACTCCAAGTCACCTCTAGTAGTCTGGATGAATCAGCTCTTCCCGAAGTCAGTCTCTCTGTCAGGTGAACACCAGCCACACCCAGGTTAAGGCCATTGACCTTGCTTTTTAAATGAATAAACTCCATGTAAGACACAGAGGTTCACAAAATGGGTGGTTTACTTTAAACAGCTCATCTGCAATCTTGCCTCCCACACTCACAGGTGCGTAGGTGCGGGCGCACGCCCGCGCGCCCCCCCACCCCCCACACAACACAGGCAGCCCCACAGGCTGTCTGCAAATTGCCTAGATTACTGAGATAACGTTTGCCCACCAATGTCACAGGGTCATAGATAAAACCAACACAATATGCTTCTCCAAACCCAGCCCATCTGAACACAGGCTCCCAGTGAAAGCGGAGCCCAGGGGGTGCGTGGGAGAACAAAAGCAGCCCTCTGCTAATTGACTGAAAAATTAGCCAGGTTGCCCTCTGGGAGACACAGGAGGCCGCAGCAGATGGAGGCGGCAGGGGCAGCCGCTCAAGGGCTCCTTAAGACCTGCTGCGGATCTGCCGCAATTATGGGTCACAGCGCTGCTCTTGTTAACAGAACACCAGCACAGCAGAGGGAGGAGAAGGCCGGGAAGGTCACAGATGTGCTGTAAATCAGCCACGGCCCCGCCCTCCACGAGGGGGTCCCTTAAGGTGCTTAGACTCTGGCGCAGGGGTCGCTCAAGAGGTTTTGTTTCGCTTTATATAGATGCAGCCTCCAGTCTAAGCAGGGGCCTGGCCAAGCTGTTTTTGCTTCTGCTTCTTTGAATTAATTTGTTTCTGTGCGATCCTCTCCCGCTCTGGAGCTGGGGTTTCTGGGTGTGTGTGTCATTGCTCTCTATACGTGTGTGTTCATGCCGTGTGCACATCACGTGCACACGCACACACGTAGCTCTCCAAGCACAGCTTGAGCCCTTCTGGCCAGGATGAGCTATGCTGTTCCTCTGACAAGAAATGAACCCCACGGCCAGGTCTAGCTATGGCTTATCGTGTGCACTGCACCCCAAGGACTGATAAGAACACAGCATCTTCCAGAGCTGACGGGATGTTCTGGGATGCCTAATGTTTCGGCACAGCGCGTGAGCGGAGTCAGTGAGCACCTTAGAGCCACCTGGCGCTGCCCTTGTGTGTCCCACCAGGAGAAATAAACACGCAAGGGAGGAAGATAGGAAGGGGGCTGCGCAGATGTGAAATTTGAGAATCGTACGGAATCCTCAGCACACTCCTAAGTGATGAGCGTTTCCCTGATATTGTTACTAATTTCTCTCTGAAATGCTCACAGCCGCCGCGTTGTTAGCTCAGGTCCCGCACTTGGTTGCAGATGCGTCTTCCCAAGATCGTAGAGCAGGCGACATCACGGCACGCCCACGACATGCAGACGTATGGGAGGCACACCCAAGAGTGAGCCAGCGCATGCATGCAGGACGCTTTTTTAAAAAAACATAGGATGCCCTTCGCATCTTCATGCATTTTTTTTTCACTTATGTATGTGGTACAGGGTCTCACTACACAGTTCAGACTCAGAGTGATCCTCCTGTTTTCAGCCTCCCCAGCACTGGGATTACAAGCCTGCGCCACCATGCCCAGACTCATTCGCTGGCTCAGAGCACCCTGGGGGTGGGGCCAGCTCGGCACGTGGGGGAGGGTCTTCCTGCACTTTGATGTGAAGCTTACTATGTATTCTATACCAGAAAAATTTAAGACATTTGTCAAAAATCTGTGCATGGAAGAAGTGCTATTCCGTCATAATGGGAATTCCTGGTGGAGGGAGAGCCCCCGTTCTGCAGTTTGGCCCTTGCCCTTTGCATCGTTCCCCTTCCCTCAACTGCATCCCCCACCTTGGTATTGGCCTGTGACATTGCTTCGAGGGACCTCACCGTCGCACAGCCATCCGCAGGCTGTAGTTTTCACTTTCGTGTCTATGCGACAATGCCCAAGCCTGGTGTTTGTTGGTGTGCAGATGTGCAGGCTGTGAGAACAGAGAAGTCTCCCTCACGCCGAGGCGCTGCGGCCTCTGCCCCAAGAGCTCAGCCTCTTTTGCACCTGGAGGCTTGGCAGCCCGAGCGCTAGTGTGTCTGTCTGAGGATTTCACGCAGGCGTGGGTGCGATGGCGGAGCGAGAGGCCTTTCCTCCGCTCAGTGGGGTGCCTGTGGGGGCCTCCAGGCCGCTGTGTCCAGCAACCTCCTCCTTTTCAGTGCCAGGCAGCATTCTATACAATGGGTGCCCTGCGGCTGGCCAATTTCCCCAGGACGGACTCAGGGCCAGTACTGGATAAGCTGCCAGGTATTCTGCGGGGCTCTTGGGTCAACATGCCTTTCCTTCCTCTGGGCCCAGCTCCAAGGGTGCTCCTAGGAGTTGCGGAGATCTGTGGTTGGCTTCCTGAGGTGCTGCAGGCCAGTTTCCAGAGCAGAGGGGTCAGCGTTCCTGGGACGCTTGAGGGACTGGATCCATGTCACCGCAGCTCAGCTGGGCTCCATCCTGGTATTCCTGCTGGTGAGCGATCCTGGACGTGGTGCCACCTGCTTACTGACTCTCAGGATCCGTTTCGATGAGACACCTGTGCAAAACTTTGGCCCACTTTAGGTTGGATTTTTAATATCATTTTGAGACTTTTAGGTATGGTCTTGGTACAAATATGCTGTCAGATACATGACTGACAGGTATATCTTCTCGATCTGTCCTTCTTGGTCATTGTCCTTTTCTCCAGGATTGAGGATTAAACCAGGAGCCTTGCCACTGTGATTTTGTTTATTTATTTTTAAAATTTGAGGCAGAATATTACAAAGTCATGCAGATTAGGCTCAAATTTGCAATTCTCCTGCCTCAGCCTTCCAGAGCACTGGGGTTACAGGCATGCACAATCACACTGAGCTGCAGGTCACTCCCTTACTTCAGTGTTACGTAAAGTGGGCTTTGTACTTGACCCCATCAGGGAGTAGCAGGCGCCCCTGGTGTAGGGTCACCTGCAGCCCCTTCCCTCACCCCTTCCAAGTCTAGAAGGTGAAATCCCCTCTTCCATTCTTGATTGATATTTTGTCTTTTCTCTCTTTTTTCTTTTCATTCAAGTTAAAAGTTGACCACTTTTAGTGATCGTTTAAAAAGTAGTCTGTGGTGTTTTGTCATTTTGCCTGTCATTTATCTGCTTCCATTTTCTCAGGTTTCTACTCTAAATTCCATATTTCTGCCATGCATCAACTTGTGTTTATGTAGGGTGTTAAAGAGCATCCGTGTGTCTTAGCTGGGCTATTTTATTTTTTACTTTCTATAGACACTATAATGCTTAACTCCCCCTTCCTAAACTTGTTCAAGTACATCTCACAATTTAATATGGAATATTTTTACTTTCTTTTTATTCAACACATTATGTCCTTCCACATTCTCCTTCCTATGACGAATTATATAGAAATATATAAGTCCTTTTCCACCAGCTTGGACATTTTATTATTGTATCTGCTATTGATTTCCAGTTTGACTGTTATCGCTTAAGAGGAGAGCTCAGTTCTCTTAAATTAGTTTGCTTTGTGGCTGGGCTGTAGGTCCTGCTGGGAGTGTCCTATATGCAATGACAAGAGTGCCTGTGGTGACTGGGGGGGACAGGTCACACGCACACACTGATAGAGCCATTGGCTGATGGTGTGGTTCTGGGCTTCTTACTTGCAGTGGCTTTCTGCACACGTGTTTTATCTAGTGGAGAAAAAGACTGCTGTGACCATCTGGGACTGTATGCTTGTCTGCTTTAAATTTGAGACAATGGGAAGTCACCCACATTGGGCTCAAATTTGCATTTCTCCTGCCTCAGCCTCCAGAGTACCACCAGTGTCTGCTTCCTGTTGTGAGGTGCAGGCATGACTCACACTGCTGGACCTTCGTAGCAAAGTGACCCATCATCATCCTGTAGCTCTTGAGGGTGATGGGCTCTGCCCTGAGATGGGTATCTTCAGACGTGAGAGCTGATGTCCTGCTGTCCTTGGATGGTGTCTGCTTGGGCTTTTTTCATCCATAGGCTCTGAGTGGTTTGCCGCATCGCAGCTTATACGGAGGCAGATTGGTCTCCTAAATCTATTGTAGTGGCATTGTCTCTCGTACTATTCTGTTGGGACTGTTTGCTTTAACTGTAATTACTGACACATTTGTATTAAAGTGTACTATTACATAATTTGTTTTCTCTTTGTTCAGTTGCTGTTCCTCAGTTTCACCTTTCCTGCTTCATTGAATTATTCAAACATATTTTTGTTATTTCATTTTACATCACTATTGCAATTTTATCTTTTTTTTTCTATCCACATTATGTACATAAACACTAATAGGTTCATAGGCAGTATCCATATACATGCGTACCCACATACATTCTACCTATATTTGTGTGTGTGAACCTATTCAGGATTTTTCCAAGGAGTAAAACATGCATAGGCAGCTGAGTGTCAGCATCATGCCTCGCAATCCAGCAGGCTCTGCCTTTCCCAGCCTGTTATTGTGGCCTTACATGGGGTGGCTGAGCATGTGAATGCCCCTGCGGGGAAGTGCCACACTTTGCCCAGGACATCAGCCCCATCTCCAGGCTGGCCAGAGGACGCTCTTTTCCATCCTTCCCTTTCGCTGGATCTGTCTCTCTCCTCCACCATGTGCTCAAGGTCCTCTGAGTATTGTCCCCTTCTGCTAGAATCTTCCCTGAAGCACCTTCAATGTGGCCTGTACGTGGCAACTTTCCTTCCTGTGTGCTCACCTGAGGATGTCCCAGTTTCACCTCTACTCAGGAGGCATCTCGGTTGGGCTTGGGGTGAAGGCTCAACCTTCTCTCCCTTCAGCACGAGAGAAGCATGCACCCTCTTTCCCAGTCTTCCCGACATCTTCCTCCTCTTCACCCCCTGGGCAAAATGCCGTCTTTCACAATGTGTTCAAATTTTTGTGATTTTAGTTTTTAGAACCCTCATTATTATTTGTCTTTGTACATTTTTTTGTTTGGCTGAGTATTATAAAGAGACCCCTCAGCTACTCTAGCAGATGCATTTATATCTTTCAGAAAACTTGCGACATTTTCTACTGCAATAACTCACAATGTTTTTTCAACACCAAACTGTCCTTTAGGACTCCGATGACACAAATGTCAGGTTTTTGTCATCATTCCATAAGACTTGACTTATAGTTATCCTGTAAACTAATTGTTCTCCTTTAGGATTTTGTCGTTGCATGCTTAAATTTTACAATTTCATTCTTTTTCATTGTGTTTTCCACTTATTTGTTCAGACTTTCTATTTTCTCATGTGTTTCCAGAAGGGTCGTGGCAGTTTAGTGAAGCATATGTATAATAGCTGCTTTCAAGTATTTGTTAGATAATTCCAACATCTGTAACATCTTGGCGCCAGGTTCTGTTGACTGTCTTCCCACATGAGCATTGAGATTTTGCTGGCTTTTCTGGTGCCAAGTAATTTTGGATTGCATCCTCAACATCGTGAATATTATGTCATAAAATTTTGCATCCTACTTAAGTCTTGTGAGCAATATTGATACTTTTGTTTTACTTGCCAAGCAACCTCATTTGCTAGAGTTTGCAAGCTCCAACATGGCGCACTTTCATAACTGGAAAATTGAACAAAATATGTGAAAGAACACCGCTACAGATTTTGGAGGATGTGTGGCATCGCAGATGTGTGATCCTTGGGGACCCGAGAGAGGGAGACAAGTGATGTCAGCCGTCTCCACTTTGCAAGTGGAGATGCACTTTGGACCACAAAGTATAAAGCAATGTCCCAAGATACACAGGAGGAGGACAAAGGCACCTGCACCCTGGCGGTCTTGAGCTTGGCCAAAAGCCGACTGACTCCTGTAGGACATGCTCCAAGGTGAGACAAATGTCACTGTGGGGGCCTGGGGGAGCCAAGCCTCACAGCTCCAACTGCCAGAGCACAGGGGCCTTGCTGCTCCCAGAAGGAGCAGTAGTGTGCACAGAGTCTCTGCAAGGAGATCGGTGAGCCAGAAGCATGAAAACCACAAAGAAACCAGAAGAAAACTCAGTAATGCACATACATTTCTGAGTCAAAAATAAAAATAAAAATAAATCTTAGTCATAGAGAATGCACACACACACACACACACACACACACTTCAAATAAAGCAGACTTTTCAGAGTATTATTTCCAATTGATCAATAATAATTGTATATATTTATGGGGTGCAATGTGATATAGTAATACATGTGCGCACTGTGATAAAATTGTGCTGATTGTCATAGCAAGTCCCTCAAATGATTATCATTTCCTTCTGGGGTGAGAAGACTTAAAGCATGCTCACCTGTTTAAAACAGACAACATATAGTGTTGACAAAAAATCACTGTAGCATACCACCGATCACTTTCCTTTCTGGAGCCTGGGGAAGTCAAACCTGTGGGCCTAGGGAGGGCTGGCAGTTACCACAAGACTCTTGCTGGGTAGCTGGGCTGGCCACATAGTAGCAGAGCCCATGCCTGCAGTGCTCAACTGTCCTGGGGGAGATCTCCAGTCAGGGAAAAGAGCTTTACAAAGTAAAAGGTCAGGAAGCACATCTTGAAAGCACTATTGACTAAGATGCATAATAGGCAGAACTATGTAACGAGCCTTCAACGTTTCTTAAAATCTTAAAGTCATGCAAAGTATTTTTACTGTCAGGTCCTGATGTTTCTCCTAGGACAGAGTCGTGGGCAAAATTTGCTCCAGGGATCCAATGAGATAGCTCCTTGATGTTGATTCATGTGCCACACCAAGGTGATATGTAGAGATGGTGGTGGTGGTGAAAGTGGTGATGGTGGTGGTGGTGATTGTGGTTATGATGGTAATGGTGGTGGGGATATGATTGTGGTGGTGGTGGTGGTAGTTGTGGTAGTGGTGGTAGTGATGCTAATAGTGGTGGTGGTGGTGATGGTGATGCTGATGGTGATGGTGAAGGTGGTGGTGATGTGATGATGGTGATGCTGATGGTGGTAGTGATGATGGTGGTGATTGTGATGATGGTGTTGATGGTGATGAAGGTAACTTGCTGAGGGATACATGAGAACTCTCAATACTAACATTGCAAATTTTCTGTAAATCTAAATATCTTTTAAAGTAAAGCATATGCTTAGATATTGGGGATAGAAAGCTAGATCTTTCTCCAATGGGAAGGGGATCAAGAGATAGAGGGGTGAGGAGAGGTAGGAGGGAAAGGGGGTAATAAAAGGAATACAAATGTGCTATGTACACCTGCCAGCTCCACACAAGGAATGTTATCATTATTGATTGGAAAAATTTGCTAATAGGAAATTTTAAAATAAAAATAGAATGAAGTAAAATAAAATAAAGAGAAGAAAATAAAATTCAATTTGTTATTTCTTTGAATTGTTTTCTTCTTGTTGATTGAATTAATTTCTGTTCTAATCTTTATAATTTCCTCCTGCCTTTGGGCTTTGGGTTTGATCTGCTCTTCATTTTCTAGATATTTGAGGTGCAGCGTTAGGGTATTTATTTGTTTCCATTTTTTTTAGAGTGTGCCTAAGGAGAGTCATATAGAGGGATAACATTCTCTCAGGCTTTCACAGAGAGCAAATTGGTCAAGCAATGGCCGTGACTCATCTACATGGCTGACACTGACAAAAGATCTACCAACTGAGGTACAGGGTTTCAGGATAAATCCTGAAGGGATTTTACTGACCTTGTCAGATACAAAAGTTACATTTTCTGCTTTATCTTGGTCTTAACCGTCAAGCAGAAAAGTATAAAATCAAGGTATAAAAAGTAAAGTCATATTAATACACTGAGCTGTAAAAGACTCAAGTAAACAACTTCTGACATTGCCAGTCCTGCGGATAACCCACTGCTATAATGGACTACTGGATTATATTGGATTACTTTGCTGAATTCACACAGCTACAATATTTGAATGGCGATGGAATACCCATCTCTGACAAAACTAAACCAAAAAGGGGGATATAAATGAAGGACCATTTCGTAATGAAAAAAAATATATATATAGATATATAACTGTATATACAAAATAGTTAGCATAGTTACACAGCTACTTTTTCTTAGTTCAGTGAGAAGAAAGATTTGTGCTAATAGTGTTTCGACAGGATAACATGTCTGCATCTTGTACAATGAATAACTACTATGAAGACAATAATATGCAATGTATTAATATTATAACTGTCCTACTACCCTGTTTTGAAACTGTCTCATTGCTATTCCTTTCTCAATAAAATTATTTTTAA